>VXBQ01007724.1:231402-251353 GCA_013400175.1 Phainopepla nitens | reverse complement strand
CTGCCAGGTTGGGGCAAGCCCGTCCCTTCCTTCCTTCCTTCCCCCTCTGCCGGGACAGCTCCCTCCAAAGGGGCTCCCCCTGGCCCAGCCTGGCCTGACCCCCCATAGGACACGGCGGGGGGAAAAACCGGGCCAGGGCAAGCTCTTCCTTTCCATCCTCCCTGCCGTTCCAGGACAGCTCCGTCGGGAGGGGCGCCCGGCCCGGCCCAGCCTCCCCAGGCTCCCGTCAGCCTCAGTGCCTGTGTTGGGGGGAAAGCCAGGCCAAAGCTGCAGCACGTCTGTACCTGTTCAATGCCGGAAGGAAAAGAGAGCGTTCCTGGACAATCTTTGTCCCAAAATGTGTATCAACAGAGGCATATTTCACCTTTGATTGGCCCATTTCCCTGTCTGTCCATAAAACTGGCCCACAACTGGTCTACACTGGGCCCAGGGAAAATTCCCAAGCAAACATCACTTCCATGGGTGGTCATTTCCTGCCCACCAAAATGTCAATCAAATCTCAAACCAAAACAGAAGGAAGGCCCAAAACAACTGCTTTGTGCTTGGACGGCAGATACACACAAGCCCATCAAAGAGGCTGTGCAAGTGTTACAGCCAGAGAGGCACAGAATATTTAAGGTTGGAAGAGGTCTTCAAGATCATCTAGTTCAACCATCAGCCCAGTACCACCATAATCAGTCCTAAACTATTTTCCAAAGCGCCACATCGAGATGCCTCATGAACACTTCCAGGGACAGTGACTTTGCCATCGTCCTGAGCAACTTATTTCTATGTCTGACTACTCTCAATGAAAAAAAAAACAACATCTAAACTCAACCTCCCTGATGCACCTTTAAGGCCAAGTCCTCTTGTCACTTGAGACCTGGAAGAAGAGAATGGTGACCAGCTTCTACAACCTCTTTTAGGCAGTTGTAGAGAGTGATGAGATCCCCTCAATTCTCCTCCTTTCCAACCTAAACAACTCCAGCTCCCTCAAATTCTCCACACTTTGTTTTCCAGACCCTTCACCATCTTGGTAGCCCTTTGGGTGAACTCCAGCAGCTCTATGTCTCTTTTGAAGTGAGGGGCTCAATACTGAACATGGAACTCAAGGTGCAGCTACACTAGGAGTAAAGACGTTATAACAGTTTAGATTAACTGGTGCAGTCTGGGGCATAGTATTGTCGCTGCAAAGTGACTAGGTATGATCTGCAGCCATGTTAGAACTTGCATGAGGTTCTGAGCCTCAGACCCATTTTTTTCTCTGGACTGTTCTGGTTTGTGGTTTCAGATTACATTTTGGCTCATGGCAAATCACACAATGATACAGTGGCCTGCATATCAGAAGAGATTGGACTGAATGTTATGATTTTGGAGTGGGTGAGCATTGGAGACATTTTTGGCTTTAGTTCAAGAGTTATGTCAAATTATATTATTACACTAAGCAATAATGAAAAAATTGAGATATTGTTATTAAAAATTATGAAATCGATATGCTATTACATACCATAAGTAAGGATTTTTACCATATACAGCACTGTTTGATGCATAAAACTAGAAATACAAATTATTTTTTTATTTAAAACCATCTATTTCTTAGCAGTTTATCATGATTTTCTGAACTTGCAACATTTACCCAGATAAGCAGTCAGAGAACGTTTGATTTTGATGTAAACAGTAAATTATAGCCTAGTTCTCCTCCAAGGAACTCTTGTTACGCTTTATTTGGCTACTGAAATATGTGATTGAAAATATTTTTAAAATTGAAAAGCTCTGGTCTTGGTGTTGGTTGTCTCTGGTTCTTCGGACTTTTGGAAGCCTTCTCTAAGCTCTGCATGAGTGCTTCCATTACTTAAGCTCTGAACTGTGAGAGTTCCAAGTTCTCATTTTTAATACTTTCTCAACTCAGCAAGTTTTAACATCTATGTAAACATCCAATCTGCTCTTGGATCCTGCTGAAGTTTTTGCTCCAGATACCTGTTGTTGCACTGGGTGCTAAGGACTCAGGTTGTGCACTGGGGAAAGAGCTTCTATGATGAGAGGTCCATGCTAGGAGCTGCAAAAAAAAAAAATCTAGCTTTGATCTCTTTCTTTGCCAAAGGCTGCATGAATTGGGTCAATTCTTTAAAAATTATTTATAATAAAGTGTTTAGCACAATTAAGGATTTTGTTAGGTATGCCTGAGTGTTACTGTGACTGAGGGGTCTAATTTTTTGGACATGACTCTATTTTTGTACTCCTAAATATCTCCTTTATAAAGCTCTCTTTTACCTTTCTGTGGCTCCAGCCGTGCATAACCCACTAAAGAAATTATACCTCACAGGTCCTGTAGCTCACCCTCCTGCGCAGGATAGCCAGCATAGGAGTCCTGGTGGGAGGAGTGCATCTCCTGGCAGGTACTCTGCCTGGACAAACTGGCCCAAATAAGTTCCCAGAGAGTACTGCACCACAGAGCCAGCTGTGGGAAGCCCCAGTGCTGCTGTTGCTGGGGGAAGATGGCTCACTGAGGAAAGGCCAAACGTGCCCTGCCTGCAGTGTCACTCTGTATATCCTGGAGAGCTGTTCTCCACATTTGCTTCCCATCCTTGCTGGAGCTTCCCCTCCCCTAGCTCCCACGGTTCCTGAGTTGCCCCTGCCTTGTCACTCTTTGGTGCTGGTTGCAGCAATTTGGCAATAGTTCCTGCATGGAAAAGCGTTTCACTGTGCCAATGCTGAAAGTGGTACCTGCAAGCAATACTGGCTTCCTCAGAGACAAATCATTCAGATTTACTCCTCCCCTAAAAGGTATTTAGGTGACACTGAAGAAGTATTGTATTCTAAACTTTTTTCCCTAATTAAATCATTGGAAGATACAGAGCTACAGTAAATAAATCTATAAATAAAATATCTGGCAGTATTTGGCATAATTTATTTATTTCTCATCTAAAACTCAACAGTTAACATCTTCTTTTAATACAGTTAACCACTTCTTTTAATAGCTTGCATGCTGGCATCCTGTACACCATTCTTTGGTTCCCTATCACTTTTTGCAGTTCTATCCTTCCAAAACAGAGAAAAAAAATAACGATGGAAAGCCTGAAATGTCCTTAATAGCACCCTAAGACCAATAAAAACATGTGTCATATCCTGAGGACTAGTAATGTACTTAGACTTCATGGTAAGGACATAGCGCACTTTATCTGAAACAATTAGTCAAAATTCTGGATGTCTATAGGAGGATTTTAAGCAGATGATCTAGTGCAAGCCTGTGTTACTTGGAATGAAGCACTTGTGAATTTCCTTGAAACTGCTAATAGGAGTTGGGGGAACAACAGACACCAGCACTTCAAGCCTTGTTTAGCCTGAAGAGTCACAAAGGACTTATTGTACTTTGTGTCTAATAGGCTTTTCTCTGAAAATCTTTAGCCATTAGTGTGCCAAATATCCTTCTCCTTCTGCTGTATGTTATGTTCAGCAATTGCATCAGCTAATAAAGTCCATTTTCCCTTGAAATCCCGTCTGCCCAGATACAAGTCTGTGATAATGTGAACAGTAACATTTTCCTCAGGACCGTCAGTTCTGCTTTAAAAAAACACATAGAGCTCTGGAAAGCAGCTGCTCTGGAGCCTTAAAAACATTTTCTCTGTATTGACCAAATCAGCATGACCTATGGATATCTCTCTATTTTTGTTCATTAAATGCGGGGACTGACAACTCACAGAAGATGGTATCTACTGCTCTTTGATCACTCTCATGCAGTTTGAATAGTCTGGTTTGCTTTTTTTGACAAGACAAGCCTGAAATGCACAGTAAAGAATACGGGATTTCAAAATATAGGAGGCAAGGGTGCACGTATCAAAACAGGGATTGACAGCCTAAATCTCATTTGCAGAACTAAAAATGTTGAGGATACTCATGGAGACAGAGAGCTCTCTTTCAGAATTTGCTGCACTTTTTAGACTGCAGTGTAGGTCTGTCTTGTAGTTTTGTTTCCCCTGAGTTTATTCAGGTGGAGATATAAAACTGATGAGTGCTAGAGAAGGTCAATGTTATGTATTCATTTTGTTTTAAATAATTGATGATGTTTCCTGTTTCTGCTTACATTAATTGCTCTCAGGTGTTGGAGAATTGCTCAGTGAGTTGCCTTTTAATTTGTTTCTTTAGAAAAGCAGCATGCTGCTTTTCAGTGTACTGTGAGTAATATGTTCAAGGCAGTACTTTCAAACTGCAGGTTAATAAGAGTGCACTGACTGCATGTTTGGGTGCTGTTGCCTCTCTGCATGTGTGCATGTGTGAGCTTATGGAAGAGAGGAGGAGGAGGGCAGGCAGTGAAGAGACTCAGATTCCCCTGTGCCAATGTTTAAAAGTGTAATTTATATTCCCTTGTTTTGGGCTGTATGTTGAGGGTCTAATTCAGGAAAGTATGGACTACCCAACTATTGCTTTCATTATAGCCAGTATCATTCAAACCTTCAACATCCACAAGGACCTGGATCAGCAATAACATAGTTTTGATTTTTCAATTCTGTCGTGTGATTTATCTAATTTGTTACTGGAAAAAAACCCAAAATGAAAGCCACACCTCACATTACTGAAAATTCAAGCAAAACTGGTTTAGAGGTATCATGCCCACAAAATAAGAGTAGTATTATCATTAATTTCTTCTTCCTTAATGTGCCCTTTCCTATTCAAATGCAGAGTTTCTACAGTTTATGATTGACAGTGGGGTTCAAAATGTGCTGGAGGAACGCTGTTTGAAAGGAATTAAATGACGTTATTTTATTAAAACCACTACGTCTGTGTTCTGTTACTATCTTGATGATGATCTTCCACTGCATCTAAGGTTTCTGGTGGTACAGAGAGGCTTGCATTTTGTCTAAGTCTGAAGTGACATAAGCCAAATGGTTTATCTGGTAGTGAAGATAAAACAAAGGTCCTATCCCACAAGGCAGTCTGGATGGATGATATTGACTTTTATCAGAACTGATAAGTACAAGAAGAGCTCTCTTTTGGGTAGTGTCTACTGACTACACCTATTGAAATTTACATTTTTGGTTCAATTTTCTATGGGACAGCTTAGTGGCCCATGATCTTTGTAAATATTTTACAATTTTTGGAAGATTACGTTGGATGCTATCTTACTGTTTTCCTTTTTCTGTCCTGGCAAATAATCTACCTGCTGTCTTTCAGTTTCCTTATTATGCAATTGTAGCATGATTAGACTGGCCTTATTTCTCAGGGTTCCTGAACACCTAAGTATATTTCATGGTTTTAAGTTGTCTGCCAGGTTTTTTGTTACTCTACCTATGTTTTCCGGGAGCCTTTGGAGCTTTCATTTCCCTGAGTCCATGGTCTCCCTGCCTTTGGCTTAGGAAATGATTCTGGTTTGGCCTAAGTAAAAAAAAAATATCTGAAGAGAGTGTCTCAACTAACATGTATCAACTACATGCTAGTGGTAATAAATCTGTCTTAGTGTTCCTCAGTGCTCCAGTTTGTAGCCCAACAGCAGCTGCTGCATATCTGATTATGGACATTGCCCTCAGGTGGGTATCAGATTGGAGTATGAATCTCAGACTCTTGCATCGCTAAAGAATTGTTGTTGTCAAGAAAATGCCTGTGGTAGGACACATCTCCTATGCCCACTATGGCAGTGTAAAACAGAATCTCTGATCAATTGCTGAATGACAGGGCTCAGGATGGGCACAGGCTGAAATATAATAGCTTTCCTGGGCTAAAGAAAAAGTGAAAAATAAGAAAACTCCCTGATCAGGCTGAGTGCAGCATTTGCTGTTGCATCATGCATGATGAAGGCCGTGGTAGTCATCGTATCTCTCTGTGTTCCCATACTCAGCCCCAGTGCCAGAAATCTTGCCACATGGGATTGCAACCACCAAGCACACCTGCTCTGTTCTTGCAGTCTCTTGTTACAAAGGCAGATACTAGTAGCTCAAGTTTGGCCTTGCAATTTGATTACCACTTGTTATAGTCAAAAGGAAACTGTGCCCACAGTGTGAATACATCTGCACTAAAACCCATCTGACTGACCTTAAAATAAGTCACAAACAGTAAAGGCAGTAGAAACACACAGGTCTGGGTTCTAGGTTCGGTGAGCTCCCACAAATGTATGTTTCTTGCGTCTGTAACCCTGGATGATCTCTGAACCGAACTCTTGAGTGTATGATATGCACTCAATATTGTTGTGCAACATGTTTTTTTAAGGAAAAAGAAAAAGTATATATATATGTAATGTGTGAGTTTTTCCAAAAGAGGACCTATTTTTTAAAGTAGACAGCTAGTTAAGTCTCACCTGTCTCCCTTGAAAATAAAAGCTAGCTTTATTTCAGGGAAATGAGACAGTTGACTAATTCCTTTGACATAACAGAGACATGTATATATGGTTCAGCAGCTAAAATAGACCATGCTGTCACAAGCCTTCCACTGTCATTTTGACCTTGAACCTCCTGGCCAAGGCCTTTTGGCTTTGTACCTCCTAGGCAGAACAGTCCTTCAGTGCTAGACTTAGTGTTTTTCTCCTGTCACCTCTCCCAGTATACAGGGAGACCCTGAGGACGAGGTTGGCACTGACGCCACATGCCCACTCCTGGGATAAAGGTTCTGGCTAGCCCAGCTGCCCTCATGGAGTGCGCACATCTCCTCTCCCTGAAAGGGCAGTTTTGTCCCCTACAACTCTGGGAGAGAACACTAGCCTGATTTGTGCTAAATATTTTTTTATTTGTTTCATCCGCTGGATCTGAATAGCCTCTCAAACACAGAGCACAAGTCAATAAGCCCAGCTGTTTGGTATTATTTACATTATACTGGCATCTCCCCTGACCTAAAGAGCAAAAGAAAATAACAGGGCATATTTGAGGCTTAATAAAACATTTCAGTAGGGAGTCTTTTCTGAGCCATTACAAGCATTTGCTGGAAGTGCATTTGCTGATTTAACAAACTGGTTAGGACAAATGTTTAACATGCTGTTGTAATGATATTCAGATGCTTTTCTTAGTATTTGTTGATCTGCAAAAATGTGTCCTTGCCCAATTGCACTAGAGAGTGGATTAAATAAATAAATAAATGCAATGTGATGCGTTTGCACAAAAGCGTAGCAGTGACTGCCCCTGACAGATGGAAAAAAAGTCAATATGATGTCTGAGACAGCCCAGGCTCTGCACTGCAGAATAAATTACATGATTCGCTGAATGCCTGGGCTTCACACAGACATACACAAAATTGGAAAGATAAAAGCTTGCATTGGCTTCAGATGATATTTACTGCCTGATGGATTTACTAGAAGCCCCAGTACAGTCATATTGTATTGAATTATTGGCCTCTATTTAGCTGTGTGTCCATCGAAGCTTGAGTGTCCATTTAAGCGTAAGTGAGCTGGAGCCCTGCCAAGGCTGTTTGAAGCTTTGTGTACAGAGGGAGATGCGAGGTAATGGCTACTAGCTTGAATAACAGGGGACTTGCCGATACTGGGGAAAGACAACAAAGCATAAGGTGCATTCTTATCAATATTAATGTCAACATAAATATTAATACAGGCTGCCTGGCACAACATTTTTGAGTGATTCTTGTTTTCTTTCTATTTTAACACAAAAGGCTGGAGATTACTATGATTTCTTTCTGTCTCTTTTTCTCTCAGAAGGGGGAGTTTGAGAAAGACCATTAGCTTTACAGCTATCCATTGCCTCAGCAGCAGGATTTCTACAAGGGAAAGGAGGCAAATGAAATGTTAGATTTAAGAGGTATACTCTACAAATAAAATATCTGATTAGACTAGTAATATACTGTACAGAGCTATTGCTATGGATTCACGATTATACTGTACCAAGGCATATCTGTTAGGAAGCAGCAGGTCACTTACAGAGAGCCCCACGAGACAGTCACAGCGTTGCTGTAGCTACAGCACAGGGCAGGCAGGCTGAGTGCTTAGCTGCTTAACACATTGGCTTGTGTTTCAAGAAGCCTGGGGCTCTGTTTCTGGCCTGGCCCTCACACATGATGAGTTTAGCTTGTGTAATGGTTCAGCACGCTGAGGGAGGGAGACTGCCTCTGAGAAATGGTTGTCAATTGCAACGCTGCTGGGCAGAGGGTTTATCCAGTTAACTACACTTCAGGAAAAAAAAAAAAAAAAAAAAAAGGAAAGTAACCCTCAGACTGCATTGTGCTGATCAGCTGGATTGGCAACAAAAACGAGCAGGATTTTGCTCCAGGTGAATTAATTGCAGTGGCAGTGTGAAGGAAAGAAATGATGAGAAATGATGTGCCTATGGGAGTAAGGAGGCACACAGACTAGAGAAAGATGAGATGTTATTTTGAGACATTAATAAAATGCATCACAAATCTTCCATCATCTTCCAGATAACATGATCATGTCAGGGACTCTGACTCACGGTTTCTGGCAAGTTGTAATGGGGATATTTACAAGTTATTGCTCTCAGCTGTCCCTTTGTGCTGCTGCCAAAGGTTACTGCCCTGAAGTGGGCATGGTAGATGTGAATATGTACTGGCTCCTCAGCTGCCCTAGTTCAAAGCTCACATACTAGAACAAGCCACAGCAGAAGAAAATGCCTCAGCTGAATCCAGGAGAGACAGTCAGAGCTCACATTGTCCATTTTCTTCAGAAGCACGTATTAAGTAGTAATAGTATTAAGCAAGTATTTACTCTGAATTTTCAGTGGTACTGGTGTTAGAATTTCAGAATCCAATTCTGGAATTTATCAATAAAAACTCCTTATCACTGAAAAGAAAAGGGATGGAATGGATCCAGCTACTGCCTGATAAAGTAAAACTGGGAGATTTGGGTTGAAAGACCACTTGATGAGGCATTCCAATAGTTTTGTTGCTTTCTTTTCACTTCCTCCTTCATCTAAAATTACTCCTTGCTAAATATGTAATGGAGCTATTGCCTTTCTCTGGTGACAAAGGGTTTGATCTCTCCAGACTCCAGTGTGTTTGGATCATGTGTGCAGTGCCAAATCAAAGGTCACTTAAAAATCAGGCAAGGAGAAAAATATTGTATATTTGGAAAAGCCTTGGGCACAAGTATCTCTCATAGGGTGAAGAGACACATTGCAACTTCCTACTGTAGCTGCCTCTCTAACACTGCTCCTTTACTGTCAAAGGACTTTATTCTGGGAATGGTACCTCAATTTCTCACATTTTCTCTGCATTGGACTGAAAAGCTTTGATTTAAATGATATTATTTTACTTTTTAAGAGTTAGTTACCATCATGGCAGATGAGATCTGAAAAAAAAAGCTTTAGGTGCTGTGAAGCAAAGATTCATCCAAGCTTCTGTACCACAGCTTGATGTTCACTATGAGGTTTAAAACTGTCTGATAGGAAATGCCATCACCTTCATGCCTTCTGTCATACCAAGACCCATTAATAGATTCCAAGAAGACCAAGACAGAATGATAACTACTGAATTTCATTAAGGAAAAAAAAAAAAGTCACATTCTTAGCTGATAGCAGGACTCATAAAAATGCCTGTTTAATTAATTTTTGATAGGGATGGAACTTTGTAATCTCTGGTAACTCAATAAAATAATAAAGAACTATCCAGATTATACATTATGATGTTTCAGAATCACTCCTGATTGATTTATGCTACCGTTGCCTTACTTTTTTTTCTGCAAAATTAGAGAGTCACAGGAAGGTAGAAGTTTAATGAGCATCCTGGATAAGCTTTTCTTGCTTGCATGGTGCCAAATTCATCTCTTCTTTGTAATATACAAGGGAAATTGAGACTCTTATGTCTCAGTCCAAATGTCTATGACTTATCTAATGCTTCAAGGTTGAATGTCAATCTCTTGCCTTCTGGAGTGCCTGCCTGTAGATATTCCCAGATTTAATGCAAGCAAGCTATTCTAATTATCTTTCTAAAAAATTCGAAATATACTTCACTCATGAGGGGAACAGAATCAAAAGAAAGTCCCAAGCAAATGTTAAGCAGCATATTAATGAAGCAGGACTAATTGCTTTGAAAAAAAATAGTTATCTGGATTCCAAGATTAGTTACATGTGCTCTGGTTAATAAAAAGAAAACCTTGCACATTTGAAAGTCCTTTGTCTCATCCAGATATTTCCAGTTTGTCTGTCATTCAGCATTGTGAAATACTGTCTAAAATCCCTTGCAAGGCAATGAGTGTCTTTTCAAGAAACAGTGCGTTTTCACAGTTTAATACTCCTTTATTCGTTACCCAGTAACAAATAAACTCTGTGATAAGACCACTGACTATTTCTGAACACATTTATTCCTTCTCACCAATAAACATTAATAAACGTTTGGAAATTAATTGTAACAGTCCAGTCTGAAACACTCAATTTATCTTGGATAGGAAGTTTTTCACTTATGTGGAATACAGTTTAGTCACTTTTGGGAAGGAAAATAAAATCTGTCTTGTTTTGCCTGCTTTAAATAAATTCTGCTAAACCTCCCTTTGAAAAGTTAGCCCCCCACATGTCATAGGGAAGAAAATAAGACGTGGATTTTTTTAATTAGAGCAGTATGTTTTGCCACCTCTGTGAACAGTGACCGAGGACCATAAGACCGTAAAAAATTGCTTATTTCTCACTCAGCAATGTTTTCTGGTTTACCTGGAAACTCATTCATCAGTGGGCAGATCTTATTCCATGACGAAATGGAAATTTCCAAGCAATCACTGCACACATGAGCATTTTAAATGAGTGCAAAGAATTCTTTTCACCCATTCACAACCTATTTGTTGAACCTGGGCACTGTGGGGAAGACAGCTACCAGATTTGAATGTGGCTCAAGATCAAGGTTTCAATCTTGGTATTATTTGCACACATATTTGGACAAATATTTCTTCAGGAAAAAATTTTCTCAAGGTCATACTGGCAGGCCTACTGCAGTTGTTTTGTCTTCCTCATTGGTCATCTGCTAACTTCCACATTTCCTGCTACTTCATGGATATAGTATGTTAAAAGTGTCCTTGTTCTTTTCTGCTTGATTTCCTGTGGCTCTTTACAGCTTCTGCGGCTTTGTTTTTCTACTAAAGGTTTTAATTTTGCTGTGGGGTGTTGAAAAGTGTTTTTATGGCTATGGGGGATGTGAGACAGCAGCTCTGTGGACCCTTTTGGCGACTGTCTGTTTGCAGGACAGTCTCCCTTAACAAGGGGCCAGAGACTCAGGCAGTCACTGCCAGTCCCATACCCCAGTTCAATCCCAGGAGTTCTTCCCAGTATGGTTCCCCCTGGCTCCCGGCAGCCTCCCTGACAGCAGCCCACTTTTCTGCCTCTAACTTGTCAAACCTGCCTGCCCACACACCCACCTCCCCTCCCAGTGCCCAGCAAAAATCAGGTTTATCAGAAGTGTAAGTTTCCAACCTGCAAGTTTCCAGCAGATTTCCCAGGTGGTGCTACTATCTAAAGATCCTTTCCCAAATGATATGCTTGGTGATATAAAGAAAGAAACATTGCAAGTTAATAAATCCCTAATGTATGCTTAGGGAAAAACAAGCTATTAAACTAAGCTGGTTTCTCAGGTGGACTAGAGATAGGATAATCATGAAGGTTTCCTCTGATTTGGGAATTGAATAACATGTTCCTGAAAAAGAACTCCCCTGTTGTATCTGATCATGATCTTCACTATCAATAAATACACAGAATTTTATAATGTTTCACAGGTTTCAGATTACATGAATTATGTAAGCAAAATACAGACTTCACAGCTGAATATCCAGATACAAATAGGAGCCACAAACATGTATATTGCTACACAGTGCTAATTAGGTGTACCCTATACTGCATATTCGACATATGATAACCATGTAAATGTTGTGCATTCTGAATAAAGAAGTTAAGAAGAATAATAAATGGCTCATTTTGAACTGGCAAAAAGTGAAAGTGGACCTTGAATTTCTTATTAATAAAAAGCAACATTATAGTAATGAGAAATTGTTACTATAATCACATGGATGGTAAATATATGGTGAAAGTACGCACAGCAGATGGCACAAGTGCTGAAGTGATTCAGTGGTGAAGGAAACTGCAAAGAGCTTCACAATACCATATAAAAAATGGATGGTCTGCAAGAAATAAAATGAAAGACAACCATATATGGTGGAAGAAGTTTTAAATTACCGGTGGCTTTTGTGTCGGTCAGTGCTTCTGAAAATACATTGTGGGCCTCACTGTGAACCAGCTCAGTGAAGTTGTCCATTCAAAGTATACTCTTGCAGTCATAAAAGTAAAGAAGAGCTTTGTCTAGACTAAATTTGCTGCAGTGGATGCTGGCCCACAGAGGCTGTACAAGATCAATGAATTATGCAACCACAGAACTGGCAAACCAAGCTGAAGTATTATATCCTCTCCAGAAGGTTCTGAAATAATGCTGTAGTGTGTACAGAGTGCCTTTCCTGTGGCCAGATGTCACAAACAGTGTCAAGCTGTCTTGCAATCAAGTCTCTAGTGCTGTTATGTGGGCTGTTGCTGCTCATTTTAACCTGTATAAACTAGTGCGGGGAACAGATTTTTCTATGTTAATTGTAATTTTTTTTTTACCAAGTACCTTGCAAGTGCCTGGCACAGGAAAGTGGCTCTTTAGGAGGCCAGAGGGTCATAAAGGATTAGCATCTGGTCAATCACTGTGGCTGTGTCCTAAAATATTCATGAACAGCAGTGAAAGTTCATCTTCCACTCCAATAGTCAAAGGAAAGATGATTGAAAGAAACAGCTTGATCAGAAAGGAAGCCACGAGTATTTTGCTTTTTAAGCTCACTGGTTGAAGGGGCAGGTTCTGTGAAGAGTGTTGCTGCCAAGGACACTCTGTGCATGGGCAAGGCTCCCTACAACCACCTTTGCTTGGAAGGATACTTAGGCCAATTTAGGAGCACAGAAAGCCTTTTGCATATCCAGTTCAGGNAAATGGAGCTGAGGAAGAAAAAGCTGACAAAACTGACATTGCCTCTGAAAATGCAAGTGCTGGGCAGCTGTAGTTGCAGCAGCCACAGGAAGCACAGCTTGTGCCAGAGCACATCACAGCCAATTTTTACTAGACCTCCTAAGGCACCTCTGCAACCAGGGGACCAAGATCCTGCCAAATACCAGGGTTCTGTGGTACTTTACTCTCCAACATGCTAATCTTGTTTCTAGAAAAAGCTACAGCAGTGAAATTGACATGGAAAAATTTGGGTTATTTTACTTCAGCTCCTCAAGTCAGCCAAGTCTACTTCACTTAAACTCTCCTGAGAAAGTTTGTCTCTTCAAATAACCCTTCTGAATGCAGAGCGTATGTAGCTTGTGCTATCTGTGTTGCTTTACATTTTCTCTTGTAATTATTTTAATCATGTAAGTGATTAAATGTTAGTAGTTGTATAGATGGCAAAGAATGAATTCTTCAGGATTTTTGGAATAGTTTTTTCAATAAGACATATTGTATATAGAGAAACTTCCTTCCTAGTGTAATTGCAGTTACATTTTTTAATATGAAATATATCCCTCTGAAGAAAATTATCAATACATTAGCTCAAACAAACCCAAATGCTTAATAAGAATAAAAAAGAAATATGAACAAAAGAAATACATCATGGTATTACCAGTCTTTCCAACTGAATCCTTTCCAAAGTAAATCAAAAATCTTATTGAAATTGTTTCTAGTTATCATGATCTCACTGGGAAATGAAAGGATTTTCTTCAATAGCATGTTGTAACTCAGTCATTATACCACAGTGAGGTAATTTGCTAAAACAGCTGCCTCTGATGAGTAAACCTTTCCATCTGGCAGAAGCCAAATAGACACAAACAAACCCATGTCAGTTTTTCTTACCAAAACATAAAATCAAAATAAGCTCCTTCTGCTCCAGTGGGACCAGTCTTTGAACTGCAGGAACCAAGATTTGTTTCTTTTTTGATGCACTTCTCTTACCCTCGTACCCACAGACTTGGCCCTGGCTGTCGGAGTCTTGATATCATGCCACCTTTTAGATGGATTACAGCATAACTGGGAATGTGTTTGCAATATAAACTTTCCACCAAGGAACCAGACAAAATTAACAGTTGTTGGAACTTGTTAGCCTTAGAAAGACAGCCTTTGTGGATAGTTTGTTTTCATAGTAGGGTTTTTTTTCTTTAAAGATTCTTTTTCTTTCAATGTGCTAAGGAAATTTCCACTGTTTCTTAGTGAAACAAAATATTTTTAGATGCACAAAATCTTAGCTATACAAACTACACTTTTTCCCAAATAATTGACAAAATAAAAGACTAACTAGCTTTCACACTTCCAGGAGACCTGTATAGAGTTGTAATCTCTAAAATTATCATAGAATGCAATCTGAGTTTGTGTCAATTGTTTTGATCTAAACTATATATAAATTAGTGGTTTTCCATCACCATTTAAACTCAGATAGAATAATCAAATTGTTTTCGTGGTTTTTTTTGAGTGATACATTTTTTCTTCTGCAAGTCTTAACAGTATGTGTATAATAAATAAGCATATGTATTTCATGTGATCTTTTTAATTTGTCATGAGAAAAGTCTTTGCAATACATTGTCAATACAGAATTAATATTTAAAAGAGTATTTCAGTTTTTTAGCTTTTCTTCTTAACAGAAAATGTTGTAAGCAAAATTTTAAAACATGCTTATTATAATTAGTGGTGAGATGAACTCCTCTGTGTAAATATCTTTTCAGCCAACAGCCTGATGTATTTTTTGTGAAGTTGGTGGAACATCTCCCATTGGCCTCAATAGAAATTACATCAAGAACCAAATGCGGAAAAGTTGGATGTATGTATAGGTCTGGGTCCAAGAATTACACTTGGGTCCCATTTATGCAATAAGGGTGCAAAAATGCTAATTCTGAAAAGTCTTAACTATCAGGAAGTTCAGATTGGGATTCAGATGTATCTCTGTAAACTTTTAATTCTCTGAAATGGAAATCTGCCCCTCTGGAAGTAGTTTTTCCAGTACAAAGAAATATTAATGTGCTTAAGATATTTCCCTCAGTAGAAGCCTAAGGAATATAACAATGCCTGTCATCACTCTAGTGATGAAAACACAGGAAAAATAAGGAAAAAAAAAAAGGTACTTTGTAAAAGATTTTCCCAGTGATATCACGTTGTGCACCTCATTCTGTAGACTCCCTACAGAGTCTGCAAGATTTGGCCAGTCTGTCAACTCTGCTTTGCAGAGTATTTGGAACCTCAGAAATTTTGTGAGTGACCATTAAGAAAGCCACAGATCTGTCTAGAATTGTACAAATCCTCCTAGGATAAAATCGTATCAGCACCTTGGGAGAAAAGATATTATTAACTTGTAATATCAACATATTTAATGTTCTCTTTGACTGCTGGATATAATGTAAATTTAATGTACAATATGTCAAGGTTGTGATACTCCGCATTGTCCAAAAGTATTGGTTGCCTCTTGTGTCTCTTTCGCCCATATGCTATGTATTACTAGTAATGGGAATATGCGATTGAAAGCAAATTTCTCTGTCAGTAGTCTTAGCCTTGTGCCAGGAGTAGCTAATGAGAAAGTTTCTTTTGACTTCAAAAGGAAAACCACTGTCAAATGCAGGAAACAGCAATAAGATCTAATAGGTAGTTATATAAAAGAAAGGTAAGAAAGAAGCTTCTGCCAATCAGCCTACTGCTGTGAGGATTATAAAACATGTTTTGCAAAAATAAACCCTTCTTTCTAAACACAAATACACCTAGGAAGGCCTATAAAGCAAGTGCTGTGTTTACTGACATTTAATGCGCCAAGATCTAACTACGCACCTGTTCACTGAGTTCCTTTCATTTAATCTACTCAGATCCCAGCTCTGGTTATTAAATATTCATTTAGCTGGATATTATTGCTATACCAAGTGTATTGCTCTTTAGTAAAGCACATTAAGAAAAGCTAAATTCAATTCACAGGGTTTACAAAGAACTTTCTCTGTAGAAAGAAGACATGTGGGAATGACACAGATCAGTATTTGGAAAAAATTATCTAGAATATAACCATTTTCTGAGTATTAAAGAGCTCATTTTAGCTAATAAAATTATTCATTAGGAATTAGTGATATACAAAGAACAAATACTGCAACTAGCCTATATCCCCTACTAATATTTAATGTTTTGATTTGTGTTAACTGTAACTCATAACAATAGTCACACTGCATCTTAATTTTGTTTTAAACTTTTCAAATACATCTCTGATCAAGCTTGAAGGAGCCTGTTTGTAGCAGCTTTCTTAAGTATTTCAACAGCAGCAATAATGTAGCTACTGCATTCATGTCTGTTTGTCATGTTATGCATACGGATTTGATTTAATATTTGTTACAGTAAATAGCCTGAAGCAGCTAGATTTTTATTCAAAGAAGTTTATCATTTACCCCAGATCCTGGTAAGCTTCCTGCTTACCAGGAGAGATGTGATGACTTCATTCACTTCCAGGTAAGTGTTATCCTGACTTTCTTTTCCCTAGTGGCTGGAAAGATTGCTTGAATGAAACTAAATTTTGACAAAACAAGATAATTGCAATCTAGCTTCTGCCTGACTAAAGTGATGGACCTTAATAGCTTTACTAAAAGCAGGTTGGTGATTGTTCTTCATCAGTCAGAGGAAAAAGAGAAGCTACATTTTGTTGTGGACATCCGCATTCCCTCCTTCATAGCCATAAATAAGGCCTTGCTTCTCTTTTTTTGCTGTTTGTTTGGTTCCTTGGTTGTTTTGTCTTTTTGTCATGGGGGTTGGTTTTTGTTGTGTATTTGGGTTTGGGGGTTTTTTGTTTGGTTGGTTGGTTTGGTTTTCTTGTGGTTTTTGTTTGCTTGTCTTTGTCTTGTTTTTTAAGGGGCAAGTTCACAATAACAGAAAGAAAAATTATGTGACTGGATCTGTACTTGCATCTTGATTGGATTTCCCTGACCCTTAGGTAGAGGGCCATTGCATCCTGTGAGCAGCCATAGCCAGGAGTTGAGCCCTGAAGCCTTCACATACTCAGTTTCCATTAAAGGTGGCTAGAAAAAGACAGCCTGCTCCTTTTTTCAGGTGCAAGTACTTCAGCCCTGTTTTCCAGGATTATCTTCAGCCTGTGGATGGAATCTCTGACCTTTGTTTGATTTTGTCATTGAGACCAAGCAACAACCTTCTAGAAGTGCAGAAGATTTTATTGATTCAGAAATAAATGCCAATTATTCATTTTCTGAGACATGTAAATTCTGAAATAATTATATGGCTCTTTTTCATGAAAATATTTACATATGTGATAGTGATTTCTGTAAAGCACATTACAGCTAATTGAAGAATAGGCAAGATAAAGCTGTGGTGAAAAATTTAAAATCCTCTGTGCAATGGTCTGAAGTCACAACAGTACTTTATTTTGAACTTGCTTACACTTCATTTGTATCACTGTGTTACCTATATTTAATTTCTCATGACATTACAAACAGATTCAGCATTCCTGTTTTTAATTAGATTTGAGACACTCCAAAGTTCAAGAAAGTTCAATTCTGGGAATTTTGTTTTGGCCTCTTGTGAAGAATAGATTCAAAACTGGTTTTAGATTCTGACATACATGGTAGGTAGGTATCCCATTTGGTCTGCATAATTTTCTTTTATGATGTTGCTACAGGACTTTCCACGACTTTGCATACTTATATCTATGAAATATAAACAAGATGTTATTATTCTGGTCTTTAAGTGATTTTTACAATGAAGGGACACTTTACATCTATGTCTTTTGTTTATGGAATACTTGTAAATACTTGGCAGCCTATGTGAAGGCATAGTTAAACTAAAAATGTTTTTCCATGAGGTATCCATTCAGCTTTTAAATGCCAGGCCTGCAGCATCCATGCAGAAGAAAATTCTCTGGAAGCGACATTGTAGTGGTATGTCTTCCTTAATGTAGTTCAACACAGATGAGTGGGAATGTGCTCACTACAAAATCATCAGAGCCAGGAGGTGAAATGTATTCTCCAGAAGTCCTCATCTCAGAATTGAGCAGAGAACGAAACCTACCAGAAACCTGCTTTTCCCAATAGTTCTAAGAGCACTATGATTGCCTGCTGCACCCCTCATCTCTGGAAGAGTGGAAGCCAGTGCACTGATGATACAGAAATATTGGAAAAATGCATACCTTTTTTTCCTTTCATGCCCAAAGATCAATCAGGCAATTTAGAGGTCAAAAGTAAATATATAGCAATTTAAAAATATTAACAGCACTTTCAGCTGTGACTTCAAGACTGAAAACTACTTGTCACAGGGAGAAATTTTATTGCCTCTTAAAATATTTTAAAAGGTAGAATAATATATAAGCCTGTATATATTAAGTATTATACAGTACTTGCCACACAATAACCTTGATCACACAAAGATATATGTTGGAAGAGACCTCTAAGATTATGAAGTCCTAGCATTAACCCAGCACTGCCAAGTCTAGCACTAAACCATGTCTTTAAGAGCTATGCCTAAAAGTATTCCAAACACTTCAAGGGATGGTGCTGGATTGTGTCCAAAGAAGGGTAGAGAAGTCAGTGAAGGGCGAGTCTTATAAGGAGCAGCTGAGGGAACTGGAGGTGTTTAGACAGAAGATAAGCTGGGAGACCATATCACTTTCTACATCTACATGAAAGGAGGTTGTAGAAAGGTGGAGGTTGGTCTCTTCTGGCAAGTAACAAGCCATAGAACAGGAGGAAAAGGCTTCAAGTTGCACTGGGGCAGGGTTCGATTGGCTATTTTCTAAAGTTCTTCTCTGAAGGTGTTATCACACACTGGAAGAGGCCGCCCAGGAAAGTGGCTGAATCACCATCCCTTTAGAGGTCTTTTCCAACCTAAATGAATCCATGATTCGATCATTCACAGTTCCAAATCTTTTCACAAACATGTCTAGTGGAGTGCATTCCCTAGCTGGGTCTCTCACCAGCTGTTTTGGGAAGTTACCTTTCACATAGTCCAGGAATATCCTGGACTGTTTCCTCTCTGCTGTATTATATTTCCAGCATACATCTGGCAAATTGAAGTCCCTCCTGAGAACAACGGCCAGCTATTGTGAAACTTTTGCAGCTGCTTATATGATATTTCAGCCTCTTCATCCTGGTTGGGTGGTTTTTAACAGCCTTTCACCATGATATCTGCTTTTTTAATGGTCAACTTTTTCTCAATCAAATGCTAAAATGAGAATTTTCTGAAGAGTAGCTCCTTAATTATAAGAGCATTAATAAATAGCTTTAAAAATAATTTTTAATAAAAAATGTTTGTTTTGCGTATCTTGGGATAAACAGATTCTACAGGGTAGTGAGGTCTTCTGCTTCTGCCTCATAATTGGCCATTATTATTACTATTTTATGGTGAAACAGCACCTCCTTCTATGTTGCACTGCTTAATGAGCGTGCCCATTTGCACAGAACACACCAACCTATGAGAAACCAGGCAGTGGACAAATTTTAGCCTTCCACTGCTGTTGTCTTTTATGCAGAAATATGCAGAAAATTATTTATTTTAAGTAAAAATGTTGGGGAAAGTTGACCTTTTTCTCTGCCTTATTTTCCTTTTACTGGACTGTTTCAGCTCATTGCTTACTGAAATGTAGCGTGCTATACTTTAGTTTACCTTTATCCACTGCGCACCAGGATAGGTTAAGGGACTGAAAACTTCAGTCTTTAGCCTAGACTGGATGTAGAAGGTAGCATTCAAATATCTAAGGTTGTAGAGTTTTTCCTGTAAGGGCTAACTCTGGGAAGGAAGGAGAAAAACATAATTCTGGTTTCATGACAAATAGGCCTTTCCCACACTCAGAGAGGCTACCAGCAAGAGTGGTGGGTAGGATGGTTCTCTCAAAGTCTGCTGCAACTTGCACAGAAGCCCAAAACATGTTTCACTCTATTGACCATCACTTAGTTTGAGCTGATGACCAGGAGGGCTAGGATGCTACAACTGTGTTACCCATCACCTGGCCCAGTGAGTGCATTAACAAAGTCTGTCTCTGTATCTCTGTATGTTTAGTGATAGATTTTCAATTGATTGCTTCTTGCTA
>VXBQ01007724.1:209560-231262 GCA_013400175.1 Phainopepla nitens | reverse complement strand
CCATCCCCTGCCTCAGAACTTCTGCGTTCCAGCTTGGAGTTCTTTCTTTCTTCCCCCTCGGAGTCCTGCCGGAGCACTCGGGATCGGCTGTCCAGGGGGTTTGTAAGGCAAAAGCCTTCCCCATCCTCTTCCCGTCTCTGCTACGGGGTCCCTGACTCTGTTTCTCTGTTGTTACTATTGCAGTTATTGTTGGTTTTTCTGTATCTTGTTGTACGCACTAGTAAAGGACGGTTATTCCTTCCCCATATCCTGCCTGAAAGCCGTTTAATTTCAAAATTATAATAATTCGGAGGGAGGGGGTTTCCAAGGGAGGCTCCGGCTTTCCCTAGCAGATACCTGTCTTTTCAACCTAGGACATAAGTACATTTCCATAATGCCCTGCACTGATGTGGCAGCAATGAATTTAGACCTTTCACACATCTGTTGAGTCTTGCTGTTAGACTGGTTGAAGCCTTCTTCAAATAATTGCCGATTATACTGCAGCATTTATACTGCAAAGCATTGATAATATCAGTGATGGTGTGACCCATTGGAAGAGAAGCATCCTACATCAAGCACATTTTGAAAATAACATGCCCACATAAAAGCTTGTCTCCTGCAGAAAATGGATGGTACAATAGCTTATCAGTTAGAGAGGAGTGCACAGGAGAAAAAGGGAGAAATAAAAATAATAAAACTCACTCCTGGGTAGAACTTTAGAATCATGGCACTAACAAAGACTTCCTGTTCCACACAGAATTAGTGCTGGCAGAGGCAGCTTGCAGGGCTGTGGGTGTACTCAGCTGTGCAGAGCTGATTATAGAAGATGAAAGAGACTGGCAATTTATTTCATCTCACACTGAAGCACTGCTGACAACTGAAAGTGAGGACAGAAGGATTCATTTGTTCAACTTCTGTTTTAGAAAGCAGGCTTCAAATGATACCACAGAGAAAGTAGAGGGAAATGCTATGGTGTAACAAAGTGTCTATTTTTTAATTTGCTGACTCCAAGATTTATGTTTTCAGCTGTTGGGGTTTTTGGCTGGGGGAAGAGCAGATATTTGAGAAGCCTGAAACACTGCTCCGCTTGTGAAAAAATTTGGTGGTATTGGCCCAACTTAATGCATGTAATAATCCATACATACACATGCTAGTTTGCAAATGGGAAAGAACTATATAGATATGCACACATCTTTACGTAAAACAAAAGTAGGAACATCCGACACCTTTCTTTCCATCATATTGTACTGTGGTCTCCAGAGTTTTTTAATCCCTTCCAATGCTGAGATGTGTAAATGGGGATATCTAATTGCAGTATTAGCATTTATTCAGCAATCATAATAGTGAATAATTCCTTGCAAATTGAAGAGCATGTATTTTACACTTACTGCATTTTTCATGCCTGGAGTTTCAGGGATAGATGGCAGGAGCCCTTAAGGAGGGGACAAGTGTTCTGGCTAAGGAACAGACAAGATACAAAGACATAGATTGGAGATGCACGCCAGACCCTGCCTGCACCTTGTTTCTGGACCTGTGGCAGGCAGAACAAGAGACAGTAGCCTTAAACCACTGGTGGAAAAAGTCACATTTCAAAGGAAAAGGATAGAAAAGCGCAGGAAAAGAGAGCCAGGGAGCTCCACACACACAAACTGAAAGTCTTAAAAACAACACAGACTCACATCTGTTGAGCCTGACAATAGCATAATTGATTCTGCCTTTGGGCAGGAAGAAAACTAAATGATATCTTGAGACTCCCATAGTTCCCTCCCTGTGTATGTTGGTTGTTTTCAAGGACTTCATCTTTATTTTTAAATTGTGGTTAACCAACTGTGTTATTTCCCTTCAGTGCTAAAACACACTCTACAAGTAAAAACAGCCTTAATATGTAAGAGTCAGAAGAAAGGTCTGCTGAAATGGATGTTAAAATGAAATTTGGTTAAAATTTAATCATGTGTTCTCAATACATCCTAAACAACTATGTGTATTTGCAGTGATGATAATAACTTTTGGAACACTCTCTTGAATAGCAAAAGGTATGGTCAATGAGTCACAAAGTGTCCAGAAACAGAAAGGTTAGAGCTTTCAAGGATGACACTTCTCAGTGTTGTGACCTATATAAATACAAAATATGTTGCCAGTATTCATAATGGCAGGCTGCTAGTATTCATAATGGCAGGTTGCCAGGTAAGCAGTCATTACTCATTCAGTATTTTAACATACAGAAAGCAGTAAAATGTAATCATCTAAATATGCTGGTTTTGCTTTGTGATCCTTCTGTTCAGTATGCGTTGGTGTAGCAGGAAAAACACAGATGGATGTCTGAGTAGGCAACTGGTCACTCACGAATGAGAATCAGTTCTGCTTTGCAAAACAAGGAACATCAGACAAAATAGCAGCTTGCCTTAAGCAGGTGATTAACAATATAAAACAAGCCGCTTATGTGAATTGTAATGCTTCCTCATTTGCTGTGCTCATGCCATGTCCTTTGAAACCTAAGTACCTGATCCTGTTGCAGCTCGCCTCCTAGAGCAACGCCCAAGAAAAACTAAAAGACACAGTTCCTTTTGTCTTTTCTCTGCTTTCTTAATAGAGAGGGTTGGACTCAGCAATGACAAAATGTGGAGGAGAACTGTTAACTACTCAGTGCTTCTGGGAGTACACATGCTACTGCCCCTCCCAGCGAATGCTAGGACTTCATGGCAGCATTCAGTAAAATCATGCCTAATACATCACGATTCATGCCCCAGATCACTCAAACACACCAGAATATATATAACCATTTACTTCAGTTATTTTTATTAAAATTCTTCATACAAACTGAGCAGCCTTTGCTAGTCCTGACATGTGGATCAGAAACACTGGGTCAGAAGGTTACCTGGTACAATGCTGTGCAGCTAGAATGCATGTGAGGGAGACATGATCTTTTTTTATCAATGAGCATCCGGTACATACATTTAAATCTGTGTTTTGACCTGTTGTTCTGTCCCTATTGTGCTCCTAAGTAAGCAATTACAGCCTTAATATCTTCCTATCAATAGACTGAGAAATTTATATCATGCTTTCTGCTGCCTACTTTTAGGTTAATAATTTTCTTTCTAAATCAACATTTGAGAAAATGTCTTGAAGAAGACAAGCTTCAGCATGTGTATGATAAGAATACAGATCATGAACCTGGATGGCAGTAAGTACTACAGCAGATAGCATCCATTTAATTGGCATATTTTCTTTGTAGATGGTTTGTTTAATTAATATTTTGGCCATAGAATGTGACTGTTTTGCTACTGTTTGCCTTGTTAACACCATATTATAAAGTATATGTTACTCTGGAAAAATGACTAGATGGTGAAGTGTCATTTCCAGCTAAGAGCATATCGAGTTTTAATGAATGCTGTTTCATGGGAGAAATATGTTCATAATTATATACTTCAGAGTATGTATAACAATTTTATCAAGCAACACTATTAGTAGTAGTTGCGAAGAATTAGAGAAAATTCTAACAAAACTATTTTTCCATAATTTTGGATGCTTTTTTTTATATATTCAATTTTTTTTTATAAATTCAAAACCAAGCCTTACTTCATATACTTACTAACTGCCTTAATTCAATAGATATAAAAACCAAATTTTTTCACGTGAAAATTGTAATTCAGCTCAAACTATAATGTAGGTAGTATCAATATAAGTCACATCAGACAAGTGTTCGTGTTTCAAAATAATAGTACTATCACTGATATGGTGTGATGCTCTTTGTGACTAGGGATGGTGTCCTCCATCAGAAAAACATAAAACTAAATTTTCAGAAAGCCATTTATCTTTTATAGGTGATCCTTTCAGAACTGTGCTGGAAATTTCTGTTTTGAGAGTGAGCAAATGAACACAGGAGCCCAGCAAGCTCATTACCTACAGTGCACTTGGGAAAAGTTTGTGAGTCTTTAATCTCTTCTTACAGCAACTAATACCTTACACTATGTGAAGGCATGACAGGGAAGCAGCAAGGAGTTGGTGTCCTTACACTCAGTCCCATTGTCCAATTCGTGCTGTCATATTTGGAAGTTGTTGACCCATACCCTATAAAAGAGACCAGCAGACTTTAAAAGTCAGTATTCACATCAGTTCATGTCATGTGGAATGAAGGATCATGCTTGCTTTTATCTGTGAACTATGTATTGTGGATAAACTATGGGAAAAAAACCCCACAGTGACGGTTATTTCATCACTATTAAATCAGTGTTATAAAAGAAAGAAGAAAACAATTAAGATTGTGAGTTGCAGAAAAGGGTTATGTGAAAGGTGACCTCCTGGAATCTACTTGTTTGGAGGGGAGCAGACACCTGTTCTGCCTTTAGAAAGGTTTGAATATGTAGGTAAGGGAAGAGAATTCAAAACAATACATAGCACGAAGGTACCAAATAGTAAAATAGCAGGTCCATTATCACTGAATCTTTTCAAAATCTCTGCATCCTGAGTCTGCTTCTGAAAGATGACAGACTGGTAAGTCTGAATGAATTCTCTGTTGGAGATTCATTTAGAAAGCAAACTCATTGTAATGTGGTTAGAAAATATATTAGGATCTGAAAGACACAGGAAGCATTAAAAGGAGAAACGAGTTTCTTTCTTCACTTTTTTTCTTTGCAGTGTTGACCTTGAAAGAAAATGGTAAACTGAACAAATTTTAGACGGCTATTTGGACCTAAGGAATATTTCTCACTATTAGAGTAAAAGAATAAATGTGTTTATGCTATCACCAGCCTTAATTCCAGATCAAACTACTGTGTCTGATTTTTGACCTAAAATGGTGCCTATTTCTTCAGCATCTCTAACCCTTAGTATTATATACTGGCATAATGATTATACACTAAAAATATAGAAGCATGAGAGGAGGTAATTTGTTAGAACCTTTTGCCTACCTATTTAAGAAATTAATTTCATATCTTCTGAAGAAATCTTCTGTAAAAAGCTGTTGTTCGGGGCACTAACTGTTATGTCCTGAGGCCTCAAAAAACTTGAATTGTGAATGTACCGATTCAGACCATTAATAGGCAGTGCCAAAACAAAATAAAATACAGTCGTCTAAAATTTTGCAATTCAGTGTATTTTCATAAAATAACTAAGAAGCAATAATTTGAATGAATTCTAGAAAAATATCTGGTCCGAGTTGAGCTGATGGGGGATTGGATGCTTCAGAAAATGTCTGAACACTGTGGAACAAGTTTTGACCTTTCCAAATGGGTTCAAACCCAGTTACAAGAATAAACATTGTTTTGCTGAAAAACAAAGCAGATGTGGGTATTATTTTTGTAATGTTGACATTATGGCTCTCTGTTTGAACTCTAGCAAGTGCCATCAAGCAATGCAGAGGTCTCTCTGTGCCCAGACGGTATGAGGCTAGTTAAAAATGAAATTGCTTTACTTACAGATTGGAGACTGTGACAGTTGAAGTATTGGTCAGCTAATATTGAAAGGCACAGAAAGGTCTGGGATAACTTAGGTAGGGAATTAACCACAAAATTTTGAAATATAAAGGGGAAAAAGCCATTGTAGAATTAACAAGGCTGCTGTCCTCTCANGATCGCTCCCACAGAGAAGCACATACGAATCAATGAGAAATAGTCTAGTGGATAAAACATAAGACAAGAACTCAGTTTTGTGGGAAACTTTGGCCCAATTCCCAGTCCTATTAGACTGCAGCATTAAAGAAATAATTTAATAATTTTATGCCTCAGTTTTATCTATTTTAGTACCTACCTACATGCCAGAAGCATCAAGGGGTGAGTTCTGTTGCCGCTGGAAAGCGCTGAAGTGCTTGTATACCAATGCACATAGTATAGGAGAGAAATAGGAAGAATTAGAGACCAGTACTCAAAGGATGAGCAAATTGAGATTTTTCTGTGTTAGGACTAAAGGGCAGACTAACCAACAGTGACAAGTGAGTTTTTGCTACAGGCCACCTGATCAGGAAGAGGAAGTAGAGGGGGCCTGTTACAGACAGCTGTAACAACAGCCTTGGTCACTGGTCCTAGTTCTCATGGGGGCTTTAACTACCCTCACATTCCACATCAGGAACAGCACAACCAAGAACAAACAGCCCAGGAGGTTCCTGGGAAGCATTGACTATAACTTCCTGACACAGCTATTGGAGGAGCCATTGAGGAAAGGTGTGCTGCTGTACGCCATACTAACAAGATGGGAAGATTTTGTTATAGATATGACGGCTGGGGACAGACATGGCTGTAGTGACATGAGATTGTGGAGTATATTTTATGGAGGAAACAAGGCAGCAAATGAGATTGGAGCTGTGGACTATGGGAGGAGCTAACTTTAGTCTCACCAGGGATCTTCTTGAAAATATACCACAGGGAAAGGCCCTAGAGGGAAGAATGTTTCAAGAGGGCTGGTTCAAGGGTCACTTCCTCCAAGCTCAAGAATGCTGCATCCCCATGGACAAGAAACTGAGCAAAAGGGACAGAAGACCTGCATGGATGAATGAGGAACTCCCGTTAAAACTCAGCCATAAGCAGGAAATACAAAAGGTGGAAGCAAGGATGAATATTGGGAGATTGTTGCAGTATGTAGAAATGCAGTAAGGGAGACAAAGGCCTATCTGGAACTCAATCTGGCCAAGGATGACAAGGATTACAAGCAGGCCTTCTTCCAACACATCTCTAGTATTACAAAAGTAATATTAGAGAAAACACTGGCCTACTACTAAAAGTAACAGGGACCTTGAAACAGGGGCTGCAGAGAAGGTAGACATACTGAATGCCTACTCTGCATTGATCTTCACTGACATGGCCAGCTCTCAGGAATCCCTGACCCACAGGACAGGGCGATGGTGTGGAGGAAAGAATACTTTACTTTGATTGAGGGGGATTGGGTTAGAGACTGTTTAGTCAAACTTGGCACCCACAATTCAATGGACCCTTGATGGGATATAACCATGACTGCAGACACCACAGGAATGCCATTGAGAATCATCTCTGAAAGGTGACTGTCAGGAGAGGTGCCTGAGGTCTGGGAGAAAGCAAGTGTCACCCCTGTTATCAAACACAGCAGGAAGGAGAGCCCAGGAAACTACCAGCCAGTCAGCCTCCCCTCAGTCCCTGAAAGGGCAGTAAAATGGTACTCTGGAGGCCCTATCTAAGCATGTGAAAGATGCGAAGGTGAGCAAGAGAGTCAACATGGATTTGCCAAAGGTAAATAGTGCTTGACCAACTTGATTGTCTTCTATGACTGGACAGCTGTCTGAATAGCTGAGTGGAGTGCCATGGGTATTGTCTACACGGATTTCAGCAAGGCTTTTGACACTGTCTCCCAGGATGTCCTCATAAGCAAGCTCAGGAAGCATGGACTGGCTGTGCTGATGGACAGTGAGATGTACTGAGAAGTGGCTGACTGGTGGGTCTCAGAGGGTTGTGATCAGTTGTATAGGGCCTAATGAAGGGCCTAATGTCATTAGTGCTGTGCCCTAAGGGTTGATACTGGACCCGTTCTTGTTTTACTTATGTATCAGTGACTGGGATGAAGAGGCAGAGGCCTCCTCAGCAATTTTAGTGGTGACACAAAGCTGGGAGGAGTGGCCCCAAAGGATCGTGCAGCCCTTCAGAAGGATCTCGACAGCCTGGAGAGATGGGCAGAGAGGAACCTTCTGAATTTCAGCAAAGTAAAATGCAGGTCCTACACCTGGGGAAGAATATGTGCACCAGGAGGCTGGAGGCTGACCTGCTGGAAAGCAGCTCTGTGGAGAAGGACCTGAGAGTCCTGGTGGACAACAAGCTCTCCATGAGCCAGCAGTGTGTCCTTGCAGCCAAGCAGGCCAATGGCATCCTGGGCTGCATTCGGAAAAGCATTGCCAGCAGGCTGGACAATGTGATCCTGCTCCTCTATTTGGCCCTCACCTGGAGTACTGTGTCCAGTTCTGGGCTCAGCACAAGAGAGACATGGAGCCNAGAGCCAAGCTCTCTGTGGTGAGGCCAAGCAACATGAAAGACAAAGGACAGTAACTGGAACACAGGAAGTTCCACCTGCACACGAGTAAAAACTACGTTATTGGATGACTGAGCACTGGAACAAATTGTCCAGAAGGGCTGTGAAGTTTCCTTCTCTGAAGTTATTCAAAAGCTGTCTGGACACATTTATGAGTAATGTACTCCAGGGGACTTATTTGAGCAAGGTTGGGCTAGGTGACNATAGAAAAAAATCCTTCTTAGTATTGCTGATACATGTAATACAGCTCTGAAGTATTATTGTAGCATCAAAGCAATTCCAAAACATTTAGCAGTGCTTGAAAATGAGTGCCAAAACCACAATTATTTTCTATACATTGGCCTCCATCTCAACCCAGATTGCTCTTTTATATGCCACAATAAAAACAGAAAAAAAAAATTAGACTGAAAAATAAATTAGACTGTATAAGCCTTTATGTATCCCCTTTCTTTTACTGGCATCTTAAGAATCTTTTTCTGTGTGGGCTGATGTAGGTGCCTGCTTATGTCTAACCCTTTTATAGTGCTTTGTCCCCATACAAATAATCATGAAAGCACATCAAATAATAACAGCAGGGGAATTACTATACTGCCAAATGTTCCCATCAAGTAACTAGAGTGTAGTCATCATTATAATCATTTTGAAATGTTGAATGTAGTTAAACCAGCAAGCTCAGCTCCTCTGAAATCTCTGAAGCTTTTCTCCTAAGAGGAAAGCAGCTTTCAACTATAAGTAAGGATCAGTAAAGTGTACCAGAAAAAAAATCATCTTTGTGGTTAAATGCACTTATGCATAAGTGTACATATATGTTTAGTTCCACAACCATAAAACAGGTATTTTTTACAGGCTTAAATGTTTTAATGTTTTGGTTTTTTTTTTACTGTAAGATTTTCTATATTATTAAAGGTGAAAATGTGAAATGTACCAAGAAGGAAATGTCTGCTTTAGTCCTTCTCCTTAATTTTGACTGCTCTTACATATACAGTTCTGTGGAGAAATGTTAAATTTATTAGAGGATGTTAAGAATTCCAGGTGATGTTTAGAGTTAAACTAATTAGCGTAGAAAATTATTATCCTGTGTTATGCCGTGTTGCAACCATTTATGCAATGGAATTTTATTATTCTACCTCACAAACCTTCAGTGAGATTGAAAATATAATTGTGGCTCCCTTTTAAGAAGGAAAATTATCTAAATGTGCCAAGTGTTATATGAGTGCTGTTGTTAAATTAGTGTATTGACTTTAACCTCTGATTTCTAAAGCTATTTGCAGAGACAGATGCACTTGTCAATCTCTTCCTGAAGACTCATCTAATTTTTTTTAAATTCTACTGTGAGAAAATGTCATTTGTGACTCTCTTCTTTCAGTACACTTCCTTTTCCTTTTTCCCCCCTTTGTCTTCACTTGTTTGCATTTGTTAGCTAAGTTTATTAAGCCTCTGTCTCCAAACAACCCAGATTTCTTTCTCTTAAACTCTGCTCATACTCCAGGAAATATTTTGCATCTCAGTCCATTCCAGTTATCCAATCTTTCTTTGAGCTTCTGACAGCAGGTGTTGCAGGTTTACTTCTGGCTGATTTTCTCAAGTTCTCCACAATTCTTATTCCACACAGATGGAAAGAATGGGTTGGGAAGGGAAATGGCATACAACACACTAGCTGCACCTTAAAAATATCTGTTTTTTAAGGTACTCTGAAAATGCAGACAGTTCAGATACTGTAAGTCTCAAAGAGTGTTATCTGTTCTCTGTGCTAAATAGTTTAGTTCTTGCACATTATTCAATCTGCAGATATGGAGACAATTCCCTCTGAGTTTTTCGTGTGTATTTCTGACATGCCCTCCCAAGTTCTCTCTGTTTAGGGCTTAAAACACTAATGGAAGAAATAGATTGCAAAGAGATGAGCCTGTAATGTCTACAATTCACCATAATGCATGTGGCATATATTTTTCCACCTTTTAGAAGGTGTTTCAGTGACCCATATATTTCACAGAATATACCGCAGGGTGCTTAGCGTGAAATGTTATGATAAGGCTTTTAGCAGCCATTGTAGAAATAGATTAATGGAGAGAAGCATAAACGAATGGCACAAGTGTACAGTATCTCATTCTTAATTTTTATTTTATCAACATAGCTGACAGTTCATAAAAGGTCTTGTAGTCACAAACATAATTCTACTAGGCTTGTGGAATTGAGCTCCTTCAGCAAATGTAAGTCAGTTATTTACTGGAGTCACAAATATATATAACTTGGACTTTCCCTGGGTGACAGTTCTGAATTCACAGTGAAAAGAAGTAGGAAAGGTTTTGAGAGGTAAATGATTTTGTTCTAAATGCACATTGTTTTACTACTGCGCTTATAGCATGTTCTCCTGTACATCTAAAACAGGAGAATTGGAAAAAAAAGAATAAGCCCATTGATTTTGCAGCTCTGCAAATCCTGACCCAGATGAGTGACCAAGAAACTTGATTTATAGCCGAGTTTTCAAAATTATATTCTTATGTTGCTGTGAGAGGTACTCATTATTTTGATTTCCCTTCCTTTCACTGAGCACAGAGAAAATTTGCATCAGTCACCATCAGGCATCTAACATTATGTACCCAAGTTAAGATCCTAATTGCCCTTAAATAGTATCGTATTCAGGAAAAATAGAATTTGTGGGTGCATTTAGATGGTGATTCAGAACTGCACAGTGCTGACTAGAACTTTGGAGGTGACCAGCCCTCTGCAGTTATGTTACAGGTAGCCCAGAGTGAGTGAAATTCCTGGCTTTGCTGTCTCAGATGAGTATTTAAGGCTGAGTCCTGTGAATCACCTCTGTGCCTGCTCCTGCCTTCCCTGAAAGCATTAGGAATTCCTTTGTTCATTTGAATAGAAGTAGAAACAGCTTGAGATCTTCCTCCTCTACCTAGCCCATAGACAGAGTTTAAGGTATACCTTAAATTTCATGACCTATTTTTTTCTGCAGTTCAGATTAGTCTTATTTTAAACTTCAGCACATTCAGCTATTGCTACTGAAATGACAGTTTCTTTTTTGAAAACTCATTACTAATGTTTTGAAACACTGTTTACAAAAGCTTTTGTCTTATCCATTAGAACAAATGAATGACTTATCCAACTTCAGAATATTTGTAAAGTGAGTTTTACAGACCCCATTAAACGTTAAAAGCTGTTTTCAAGAAAATTGTGCCTATCTTCAAGCGCTCAGCTCACTGTGTTCTTTCCCCACATTTTCAGATTTGTGACATACACCAGTGAAATAATAAAAAAAAGGATTATTTTAATCTGAAATAGGTCAGCCTAAAGGTGAAATCCTAAGACTGGTTATTTTAATTCTCTGGTGTTCCCAACAAAGTTCAGGAAGGTTGAGAATATAATACGGGAAAAAATTCACTGAAGTACAGAAAAGATTAAGTGAGTGAACTGTACAGTCGTGACCTCTGTGTGTAATAGAAATGTTTTCTGGGCAAAATTAAGATGGCTGTTAGATGTACATTTACAGATTGACTGCAGATATATACAGCAGTGTAATTTTTGTTCACTCTGACTTTTCTACGTCTTGATTAAAATACTAGACATTTTCCCTAGAGATTCACTCTTCTGGTTAATGTGCTGTAATTGCAATGGAGTGCTTAGTACAGCAGCAATGAACACTATTCTGTAATAAATTTAGGTCACTGCAGAGTTCATCATGTAGTCCATGGCAACAGAAGATAAAGCGATGGTTAGTTCATCTCTAGCTTTTAGCTGCAGTGTCACTGATTCTCCTGTCTAATTATACTATTAGAACTAAATGTAGGCAAATTGTCCAAGTCCCAAGGTCTCTTCTTTCCTTCTGTATATGTAATCATTCAGTAAGCGAAAACATAATGTAGCAGCATTATAACAGATATGTAAACCAGAAGAATTCTTAGGCAAAAAACAGTCACATTTTACCTTGGAGCTTTCCTTTCCTATTTCTGTATAATCCGTCAGATCAATATTTTTGGACACCTTTCAGTTTTACAAGCCCCTAAAATTATTTTTTATTCCTCTAGCAAAAAGCAGATAGATTTGTACTACGCTTTCAGAACGATTGCTAAGTTTGCAATTTGGAATGAGTTCGGGTAGCAAGAACTTTGCTACAAGTTTTTTCTCTCTGCTTATTTACTTGACCTTGTGCTTGAGAATATTTTATTCATTAAGCTTGTTGGCAAAGTGTCCATTCAGATAAAATTCTAGCTTCAGGCCATTTACAAGTTTTTTCACGTCCAAGTTTTTTAAGTTTTATTGTTTCCCGTCTGATACACAGAAACACTGCTACAACTAAATACCTATTTCCTGCATTAGGAGTAGAAGCAGGACTGAAATACTTTATCATGGCTTATATAAAAGTGTGCATAACAAATTTTTCTTCATTTAGTTATGTATTTTAATCTCTTGTTGTTACAGAGATGATGTTTGCTGATTACTGTATCTCATGAAAGGATTGAGGTGAAAGTTCAAAGCATTGGAGAATAAACGGAAAGCAGTGGGATCTGAAAAAAGTCTGGGGGTTAGGATTTAACTTTTACATATATTATACTTAAAACTGTGAACAATGAACTGCAGTGGATTACAGAATTTGAACAGACTTTTTGTTAGCTTTGATGATCTTAGCCTTAAGAATCTCAAATATTTTTTTAAGGATTTAATAGTAGTTGCATGAGTGCCATATAAGCCTGTTGCAATGGTGAAAGTCAAGAACAATGGCATCCATTTCATACCGATGTGGAAAGCAGAAAGACATGTGTAAATTGTCTACCAAAATAAGCACATTGGATTACATCTCTCTCAGCTCTTTGATCTGTGACAGAAACTGAAGTATTGTATCTGTGTGTTAGGGTGGATGTTTTGAAGGGAACGTAGGGAAGCTGAAAATTTCTCACCTATAATCTCTAATATCTTGAGCATTAATGATATCATCTGTAATTTCATTGCAATACTTTTCCCAGGTTCCCAAGATGAAGCCTTTAATAACCCATAAATTAAAGTATCTTAACCAACACTTTTGTGAGAGACTGAAATGTTAATAGTTAATGACTCGAAGCAATCATCCATAAGTGGAGGGCAGGATGCTTTGCTGTGGTGAAGTTTAACCCTCCCCCAGACCCCCAAGGAGGAGGAGGTGAGTTTTTGAATGTGTAGTGGCAATCCCCATAAAACAGAGGCGGTGAACATCCCCTTCCAGAGGATAGAAGAATGTTTTTATTATGCTGATTGTCATCCCTTACACACCCTGCCTTCTGGAAGGCCACATTCACTTGGGACATTCACACATAGCCCTGAGGGTTTTCATTTCTTCTGTTGGAGCAGAACTGGCTCCACTATGCTGATGTGAGAGGCAGCTCTCATGCCTTAGGAGGAGCCATAAACCATCAAAGACCCTGAAGAGCCCCCAGAGTAATTTCTGAGGCCTTCCACGAAAGACTGAAAACTCTCCCTCAGGGGATGTACCTGGATGTGCCCACTTAAACCTCGGCTATATAATCACACTGCTCTTTCTATTTTGTGGGCCTCCTTCACCCGCAATGGATCAAGACTCCAATCATCTCTTAGAAAAATGGATGGTCATTCTGACCATTATTTCACAAAAATCAAGTCTCATTGTGGGATCCATGGGTGGCAGTGTTTTTCTACTTATTCTTTCTTTCTTTTTCCTCATACATTTTCCAAAGGGAAAATTTTATACTTTTATATTGTTATATTACTATAGCTACTACTAACCAAAACTGCTACATACTTGCTTTCCATTGCAATAGTCTTTTTTCTAAAATAAACCCTATATATATGTATTTATAAACTCCAACAATTTGGAGTTGTTTCATTCTAATCTACCCCAAAGAACTNAATGTGTAGTGGCAATCCCCATAAAACAGAGGCGGTGAACATCCCCTTCCAGAGGATAGAAGAATGTTTTTATTATGCTGATTGTCATCCCTTACACACCCTGCCTTCTGGAAGGCCACATTCACTTGGGACATTCACACATAGCCCTGAGGGTTTTCATTTCTTCTGTTGGAGCAGAACTGGCTCCACTATGCTGATGTGAGAGGCAGCTCTCATGCCTTAGGAGGAGCCATAAACCATCAAAGACCCTGAAGAGCCCCCAGAGTAATTTCTGAGGCCTTCCACGAAAGACTGAAAACTCTCCCTCAGGGGATGTACCTGGATGTGCCCACTTAAACCTCGGCTATATAATCACACTGCTCTTTCTATTTTGTGGGCCTCCTTCACCCGCAATGGATCAAGACTCCAATCATCTCTTAGAAAAATGGATGGTCATTCTGACCATTATTTCACAAAAATCAAGTCTCATTGTGGGATCCATGGGTGGCAGTGTTTTTCTACTTATTCTTTCTTTCTTTTTCCTCATACATTTTCCAAAGGGAAAATTTTATACTTTTATATTGTTATATTACTATAGCTACTACTAACCAAAACTGCTACATACTTGCTTTCCATTGCAATAGTCTTTTTTCTAAAATAAACCCTATATATATGTATTTATAAACTCCAACAATTTGGAGTTGTTTCATTCTAATCTACCCCAAAGAACTAGTGACAAGAACCTGGGTTATGCTCTCCTTCACAGGCAGGCTGAACAAACTTAAAGGTGATGTCCTAACACTTACTTGTATGGTATTATATGGCCAATGGCCCACTTGACTAAGGTTTCTCTAATTATTCAGTTTTCACATTTTTTGTTTACAGTAAATAATTTTTGAAACGTGGACCCTAATATTCTCTACATGTAAACTATCTTTAGTGAAGTCAGAAAAGCTGCAAGGACCTCTGTTGACTAATGGCTTTGATCCACATTTTACAAAGTTATTGCTTATGGAAAGTGTTAGAATTTTTAAGACAGTAGAAAAACCATTTAGATAGTCTATTAAGTGGTATTTGTTTTGGAATAGGAGAGGAGAGATACTTTTTTGACAGATAAATAATGAAAGACATTACAATTCTCTTTGTATCTTATTGATACTATTTATGGTGGTGCAGAAAAGAGAGACAAAGGGAAATTTCAAAGAATTTTCAAACCTCTGCGTTTTCAGAATCTTTCACCAATATAGTCTAACCTGACACTGCAGCCAAATGATTCAAATCACTCCTGTTTAAAACAATAATGAACTGATTATGGCTCTTGATTTGATTTCCGTTCTATGGTGTCATTAACTTCGAGTGAAGCTAGTGAAAGATACTGAGATCTTGCTGAAATAGTCTCCAACCACAAACTTTCCATGGCAAGCCACTTCTTTTTTCCACTTTTAAGAGTAGAGAGTGACTGCTTTAAGATGGCTTTTCCATCTTTACCCTATATGCTTCCCTTATCTTCCTATAACATTTATTTATAAGATCTTTCTTTCAGAACTGATTTCCCCTGCAGTCCAGCTGTGATTACAGTTCTGTTCTTAAATTCCCTTTTTCCAGATGTCTCTGCTGTCAATTTACTCCTGTTTTCACTCACTCAGTTTTTTTCCCCAGGAAAGGATATTGTTACAGACCTCAAGATTTTTCTTTAGATAATTCTGTCCCAGAAGTCATGACCATTTCATTCTTTGTTTAATTCTGAGATTAAAAAACAAAACAGAACTTTCTCATTTCAGCTGTAATTGTATTCCTAAATGTCCACAATTTTCTTGAGTGCCTTCCATCTGCTGGAATTTGTTTCCCACATCAGGCAAGCAGGGCTAATCTCAGATGACAAGGCTCTGCTGATCATGTGCTGGTTTCTAACTTAACATCAGAATTGTTAAGATATATACAAAATAATCATCAATAAGTCTATAACTGAAGATTTTGAAATAGACAGTTTCAAGATATCAGCTCATAATCAATGTTTAAGGATAAAAAGTTCTAGGGAAAATTTAAGTTTCTGATGCAAGGCAGCTGACAACTCATAAATCTGAGACAGAGTCATGTATAATTAAGTCTTCATAAGGTCTTACTACTAAAATAGAGAATATAATGATAAATTTTGGAATTTAATATGCCAGTGCCTTATCCACTATCATGACAGAATGAAAAGAGATTACAGTTGGACAAACATTACGGAAAGAAGAGTTAGTTTGTGATATTATCCTAAGTGAAAAAGGAATTGGTTTTTGAAAGATGTTTTATTGCTAATGGGAGTTATGATTTTATGAACAAAGTAAGGAAAAATTCAGTTAAGACACTTGGCCTTGCAGAAAATCATCTAGGTACTTCATCTGGCATTTTAGAAATTTTATATAGTTAAACCTGTTTTACTGGTTTAAATTTAAAAGGCATTCAAGCCTTTTATGTCAGTGAACAAAAGATGGCTTATCACAACCTTCTGTGTCACAGCAGAAAGTTTCTGAAGTCTCTTACTCTTCTATATCTGAGATATTTCTGGAAGCCTAGAGGAAATTACTGCCTGGAGACAGCCTGTTGTTTTTCTGTTTGGAAGCCTTGAAAATGGGCAGAATCCAGCATTCCAAACTACCTGTCTGAAGGATGATATGGTTACACAAAGATACTCACCAAGCTGTGGAAAGTGGGAAAAAACATTTAGCATTTGGTGACCAAGAGCTTCTAAGTAACCTGTAGAGATTTCAAGATTTTGCTAAGTGCTGAGATTAACAGAAATAATTGAATTTAAGGGTAATAGAATTTTACTAGACCCACATTCTTCTTAACATCTTTTCCCCAACATAGCGTGACCATCGATAAAGTAAAAATGCTTATGAGTAACTGCTGAACAGAAGTGCCTGTGTTACCAAGCACTGACTTACCGTAAGAATTTTCAGAGAATACAAAATCTGAATGGACAGTAAATGTTATTTAAATATTCTCATGTAAAATATTGTTTTTTGTAAGGAGAAATTGCACAAATACCTGAAATACAGAAGAAAATTTTGACAGTATCTATTACATTCTCCCATCTGGGCATATCACACCCTAAATAATAAGTATTGGCAGCTGCCCTGCAGCAAATAGTCTGATCATCACTCAGAACTGGTTCAGTTAAGCCCAAGTTCATGGCTTAACCTGCTTTTAGAAAAATGTTGGACTTCGGCAATAGTAGCCATAAGCTGATAAGAAAAATTTTCTGGTTTAATGTTTCTCGTATGGTTTTTTATCAACATATGCTTTTGTTTCCCTCAGTATTCCATCACTGTTTTCTCTTTGGACCAGTTTGTCCTCCTGCACAATCAACATATGCTTAGGGTTAAAACATCAGGCTTAGTAACAAATTTAGAAAAAAGAAAACAACTGGATTCGAAGCTTATACCTGTTAGGCAAAAATCACAGAGATTTTTAGCAATGGCAGTGGATTTTATCTCACATCCCTTGTGGGAACAGAATTTTTTCTTCATTGGCTATGCACTGTAAATTCATAAAGTTGACGGCTGAGATCAGTCATTAAGAGCTTTGACTATCTAAAAATCCTGGATTTGAGCTCCATTGCCAAACAGTTGCCCCTAATTTTTGTGACAAATGTAGACAAATAATGATTGACATGTCTCTCCAAACCCACACCCCTGCTCCTACCCTGCATAATTACTAGCCAGGCTTAACAATCCCTGCAGGCAGGGAAGAGAATCTACTATCAATATTTTGATAATCTATTAATGCAGGTCCTATCTGATTGAGTTTCTGCATGTTCACTTCGAATGTAACACTCTGTGACCTTGAAATATGAGCATTAAAGACAGGATACCTTATCTTGCTGCATGTCACTGTCACCAAGTAAAGCTTCTATTATGGGTGCTTTGAAATGAGCTGGTGGTGAAAAGAGAACCTCTACTGTTAAACCTGCCTTAACACAAAAGCTCTGTTATTTATTTACGATGCTACATGAATCATCTGCACTTTCTGTGATAAGCCCAGGGCTGTGTGTCTTTCATTTCAGCTGACATTTTGCTGCCATTTGCCAGGCTAAGTAACTACTGTGTAATCACTCTAAACTGATGTGTGGTCATTCTTTTGCACAAAACAGACATTTAACTCAACTAAAAGACCTTTTTGAAGAAAAAAAAATTGACAAAGTAAATTTTTGCTCATGTATGAGAAGTCAAATAAGTCTATAGCAAATATTCTTTTTTATGGTAACCAAAAAGATTTCTGCAGAGAATTTGACAAACTGTTCTACTTCTGTAAACAAAGTAAAAAAAATAGTTTTGAGCAAAAGGATTTCTTAGAGTACTGAAAGGCTTTTATTTGGAATTATATATCCTTAGCCTTGCCTGATAAGATAGTTGAAATCTGTGCCTTTTTAAAGACAAAGAGCTGTCAGTTTCATACTTTTCAATGTGTTGGAAAGGATCTAATGAAAGAACATTTTTTCTACCTTGTATTTGGGTTTTTTCCAAATATTTAATTATCAAACACAATGCCAATATTCGATAAACCTACTGTATGACTATTTACTTGCTTCACAATGCCCTAAAATGCTAGAATCATTGCATATGTTTTGCACAGAGAAATTGCCTATTTTTTTCTCGCAGAAAAAAGTAAGAGGCAGAAAACTGAGCACAATTCAAGGATAAGGAGTTTTGCTTGCAGTTGTTTAGCCACTGAGAAAATTTGCTGACAGATTTGCTTGGATGCTTTCACTCCTATTTGAGTTTAAAAAGAGAAATAAAAAAATTATAATAAAATTCATACAAAGATGCACTGGAATTGTCCTCAACTGACAAGTAACTTCTAGTTAGAGATTTAGAGACTGATGGTTAATAATTTATGAGCTTCTTTGGGTCACATTACGTGACTTTCATTTTCTTGTCCATTGAGCATATCAAAAACAGGGTGCTACTTGTGGGTCTTGACAAATTTTCCCCAGTTTTTTTCTCTTCCAATTATTCCTTGAATACTGTATGTGTTATGCAGAATATAGGGGAGGAAACACAAATAATTCTAGCCTAGAAAATGCCATCATGACATTCATCATCACTTTGTGACATTTGCTGTCCTCTTATTAAACTGCCTGGCATTTCATGAAACCATGCCCAGACTAATTGCACTTTCATTAACTGTTGTTTTTCCCTATTAAATTATTCTATAGCAGGAATCTCAACATGTTTAACTAACTCTAATAACTAAGGCTTTGAAAACCATTCTGATGGGTTTCTTACTTTTTCCCAGCCTAGTCTGATACACAATTTTTAATGTCAAGACTAGGAGCATGAAACAGATGTTTCTCCTCCAGTTTGAGGTTCTCAGTAAATGTAAATTTACAAAGGGTGATCCAGTAATGCCTTTGCCTGACATCAGTGTTATTTTCAGCTCCCTGCAGGATGCTTTCTATTTTTCAGCTCCAGTGTTACAGTTCACTGAAGGTCACATTGCCCTGCAGAAAGCCAGCATTAGTAGATTTTTACAGCAGCATTATGCAGAGCAATGTTTGGGGTAAGGTCACCTTAGCAAGGGAAAAGCAGGCAACAGCCACCCCATAGTGAACCTGCAACACACATGAAGCTGGAGGTGGAGATGCTACCTTGCCTGCCCTCTGTCCAGCAGATGTGACTCAGAGGACCAGGAGGCTGTGGGGAAAACAGCAGCAAGCACACCAGTCCTCAGTGCTGAGTGGAAGCTGAAAAAGGGTTGTGCTCTCCCAGCTCCCCGGCAGTGATGCTGCATGCCTGCTTTGCAGCACCTCCGCTTGCAGGTTCATGTAGTCCTTCAGGACACACAGAATGATTGGGTTTTTTTCTTAAAATTACTTTCTGAGAGGCATTTCTGTAAAATAGTTCACGTTGGGCCCTTCCCATCAGGACCAGTTTTGCAACATATCTTTTGACCCCATGATTTACTTGAAAATTTAAATATTAATTCACTGGGAACAGATTACAGTAGTAAAAACCAATATGTTGTAGAAATACTAGTCATTTGTTACTTATATATGAAAGAAACATGAGTCAAATAAACGTGCTTGCTATCTTGCCAAAAATAATTGTCTCATTAATCTTAGATATATTCATTTACATGTACTATGAAGATCAAATGCAAGAAAATCCTTTTGGGTTCTCAGCAAGTTTAACAAGGCTCTCTCTATATTTACTAGATTTTCTTCCTCTATAAAACCAAAATTTTGATAACACCTTTAACAATTAATTAGACTGAGTAACCGGGGATATAGTGTGAGATACAAAGAAAATGCAGAGACCACTCAGCTACAGAATAACTGCGGTAGCTACAGTAGTAGCTACCACAGTAGTAGTGGTAGCTACGCCACCCACAAACTGTGTGTACATCCCTAACATTGCCTTTCTGTGAAAACAAACCTTGTTTATGAGATTAATATTATCACATCACTTCATGAATATGGATTTACCAAAGATATCTGTATAGATATACGTAGGAAATTGGAAATTATTTTTGCAGTAAGTAAATGTCTGAGTGTTTTATTGGTATTTGCTCACTTACCTTTCTCTCTCATGCACACAGCCCCATTGCCATTATACGCATACCCACACATACACCTTTTCTCGTTTTGCTGACACAAGACACAATACATGATTTTCCTGTGTTCTGTGTTTCGTTTCCATAATATGGTTTCCAGAATTGTGGTTTGGGGATTTCTCTAATCTGTAAAAATGTAGGAAATCTTAACTAAGTAAGAAATCTTGGTATTTTTTCTCCATTGTCTAACAGACACTTATTATCTTGAATTGTGGGTAACCACTGAGAGAGAGTGAACTTGACAAACTTTCACAGCATCAACATGCTATTAAATCTCTCCGAAACATCATAAATGCATATACATTGTTCTGTCTTCACAAAATACTTCAGCATATATCATAGCAAGGTAAAAAATTTGTTAGAAGTTTCAACACAGTCAGTAGGAGTGGGTGATATAACAGCTACTCAAAAGGAAAAAGAGAGGAACCCAACATTGATTTAATAATATTGATACAGATTTAATAATTTAATTTCCTCCTTGTAAAAAAATAGTTTCAGCTTGTTGGTTAAAATTGTAGTTGCTTACAAACGCCACAGTTTAGTCCAAGTCCATGGTGCAATATGATTAGTTGTATCGTTTACCGACTCTTCCTGTCGTCTTTCTAACGACATGATTTTCAATATTCTGAATATTTTAGCAACCTTTTTTTCGTAAGTAACTTGTCAGTTTTCAGAAAGTAATTGTCTAGGACAGATGCTTTCTTGCCTTTTGAGACTTAGTTAAAGCAAATAACTTAGACTTATTGCATGTAGGCTAGTAATTTCAAGACTATTTTCATTTGCTGACATCAAAACATAAGATTTCATTTGACATTTCAGAAATCTATGAGCATCACATGGAATTTCAGAAATCCTTGTCCCTCTGGAACTGTATTTCAGTGTCTTCAGTTTTGACAATGCCTCAGACTTCTGTTTTTGCTTTCAGAAGCACCTTATACCATATATCTACAGGTACCTTAGTTTCAGCTCAGGTAGACACAATTTATTCTCTGTAGCTATTACAGCGCTGTATTTTGGATTTGGAATAAGAATGATGTTGATAACACACTGATGTTTTGGGTTTTTGATATTTAGTCAAGGACTTTTTTTGTAAAGTAATTTTATGTTCTGCCAGTGAGGAAGTACACATAAAAACAAACTGGGAGGGAGTTTAGCCAGGACAGGTGAATATTCCACACCACAAAATATTATGTCCAGCACATAAATTTGGGGGAGTCACCCAGAAGCATGCCTCACCTGGGTCAAGTATGGCATCTCTCATTGGATGGTGAGCGATTGGTTTTTTCACAACATTAT
>VXBQ01007724.1:180415-196074 GCA_013400175.1 Phainopepla nitens | reverse complement strand
TCTCTTTTGAGGATATATTAAATCTTTTATCTATCTTATAACCTAAATAGAACCTGTAAGAAGTCTGTGTCTTACAAACACACATTTATACTGGGCACCCTTCATGAAAAGTGCATCCACATCAATATGCTGCTCCCTGCCAATGGCAGTAGCTCCTTCTCAGCAGGCAAGCACTCCATGAGATTTTCTTTTGCTCTGTGAACTACTAGAAAACCAAGAACAGAGATTAATGTGAAAAATAAGAAGAAGCAGTGCGTACCATGATTTTGTAATACATGAAATACATAGGGTATTATAAAAATCTTTTTTCTAAGCAATGCCTGGACACAAATGTAGCATCTCCGTGCATATTTTATGGGTTCCTTAAGAAAGATGTACAGATACAGAGTGCCTGTGTAACATTACATTTAAGGTTCTCTGGAGACATTTTTTCACTATTCCAACTATATAGATTACTAGAGAGATATTCCTGGGATTATCACCAACATTGCTTTTCTTTTTTTTCTCCAGGTCAGTTAGGAAACAGCCCCTTTTTTCACTTAATTTTTCACGTAGCTGTTAAGAGTGTTAAAGTGCAGAAGTATTACCTATCTTTAGGTATGAACTGGGTGATTTGAAGACCTTGTAAAATCCCACTATTAGAAGCAGTTACATGAAGGAAATACCGCAAATCTTCAACTCTGCTTTTCAAAGTGTAAGTTTAGCTTAATTTTTTATACTTGCACCATTTCCTGTAAATCATTCTGAATCAAATAGTAATTTCTTCAGTGGCTTGTTTGGAAGGACTGGAAGGAGATGGAATACTGACCTAGAATTATCAAGGACATTCTATATTTAACTGACAAGACTTTAAAATCTCTATTGGCACCAATATGACATTTTAATTTCCCTAACATTTAGTATTAAATAACCCTAAATAAAAAAATAAATATTTGGCATGCTTTGCAGAGGAATTTTTCCAAATATTGTCCTTAATTGTTGCAAATCATAATGGTATCTTTTGTACTACCTCTTTAACTTATTTCAGAATCACATTTTGAAAGCCCATCTCCTGGTTTCTGACATTTACCCGGGGAAGCAAGGTGAAACAGTGTTGTAGCGCATCTGATGGATTGTGGCACGTGCATTGAATGCACTGAAATCCAGTTGGGTTCCAACTACTTAATGTCCATTGCTAATGGACATTAAATACTTGGAACCCTACTGAATTTGGTCCCCTTGAACTAGGCGTAAAGTGTTCCTCATATTTTCAGAATCACAAGTTTTATTATGGACCTGCTTCTCGCCATTGTGAAGGAAGAAGTTCTGAAGCAGTGTTAGCTAGAAGAGTACAAACCTAGTGAGGAAATCTAGTATAAATCTGACTCCCCGGGAGCAGACAGTAAAAGGTCTAGAAACACAGGCAAAACGAGCATTTAGTCGTTAATTGCATTCTTGGTTACTAATCCAATAATTCTGACAGTGGGGAAAAAATGGTGTTGTTTATTAATGACGTTGTTCACAGTTGATTTTGTATGCACAATTACAGCTTGCACCTTCATATTAGTCCTATATTTGGCAATTATTATTTTTTTCAAAGATAACTCTAGACGATTCCCTAATTATTCTTGTTTTGTCATTTGTGGAGGGTATTTTTTAACATTTATTGATCATCCATATGCACATGCTAGTTCACAACTCAATTTTAACAAAAAAATTTATGTCACTCTTAAGGGTAGTGATTTCTTTATAGGACATTTTCCTCACTATTCAGAATTTTCCAAGCTGTCCTGAGACTAATTTTAGTTTTAACAGTGATCCTTAGTTCATACAAATATACTGTTATGCTGAGAAGAGCTGCTCATTTATCCACAAGGTGCATCAGTAGAGATGAAGCAAAAAAAGGACAGCCTGAAACAGCAGCAATAGACAACAGGCTGGGACAGCACATTATTTTACTACCTACAGCTGTGTGTGAAGACATAACAGAGAAATCACAACAGTGTACTGAAATGCTGTTTTGTATAAAGGCTGAGAGAAATCTACTGAGTAGTAAACTTTGAATAAGAATTAGTCCTCTGAGTATTTAATCCCAGAAGATGATAGAAAACAGAAAGCTAAAAACTCTGCAAAGTAGACGGGTTTTATAATTTTGTATCTGTATGGATTCTGCTAGCCTAGCTACAGCCAAGGGCTTTTTAATCTTCTCTCTGGAGGATGCTTTGAGAACTTACCAAATAAGCGTTATGCTGTGGTAAGAAGGGAAAAGGTGTGCATGTTTGAAGGTATGAAACCTTCAAATACTTCAAAAACTTCAAAATACCATTTTGGTATGAAAAGGCAGACAGATGAAAGAAATTGCAAAATCAAGCTACAATGAAAAACGTTAGCATCAGGATGTGTGCATATTGCAAACAACTAGGAGATCAGACAGAAATCAACAGCAGTATTACAAGCTGCAAGCTAGAATTCCACAGACTCTTAGCTCCTTAGGAATACAGAGGAACGAAGTTGAGTTTTCTTTATCGCCTAGTAAATACAATATCCCTCCCCTTGTTGTAATTTTCTACACCCACATTAAGACATGTGCATACATAAACCCATTGTCTACATGTGTAACCCTATTGTACTTGAAACCAGTTCCTTCCAGAACAGCTTTCTTGCTGCATCACAGTTATTGGTAGAGTTACAGCCATTTATACATTTATACATTTATACATTTATACATAAAGGGACTCACAGAGTCTATCCTTTTGCTCAGTAGGAAGTCTTCCGCAAAAGTACACAAGCAAGGTGTAACAGAATTTTGAGAGTTTATTGGGATTTCTTTCCTCTTGTCAGGGTAACCATTTTGTGGGAGATACAGCCAAGATGTTCAGAGTGCCTGACTCTGTGTCAGCCCTGGTACCTAGCACTTGAGGCATCTGTGATCCTCAGAGGCACATCAGCAGTTCCTGCAGCAGGCTAGATTGTAAAACAAAGGGAGTTTTCTGAGCAAGCTTATCTGCATTAACAGCACTAGATTCCAGATAGTTGCAGTGCATCAACAATTCAAACTGAAAGAATAACAGTAGCTGAGCAGAACAAACTTCCAACTGTGAAGCAATTATAGTGCGGTTGAATGGCTGATTGCTTGTGTGTGGTCCCCTCGGTTCCCTGATGTGGTGTGCTTATAGTTTTGCAATTGGATAAAATAGATTGGAATGAGTGCTGTCATACAGAACTGCCAGCTGTTCCACTGTTAATAAAGACACTATTTAGCTATTAATACATCCCATTCTTCTCTGCTGTGCTTATTCAAACAAAGTAGTTCTGTTTGTAGAGAGGGTGTGACTGCACCTGTTCTGGATACAGGAATCCACGGCCCATGAGAGACCCCTTGATACTCTTCAGTAACAATGCCAGCTCCCAGCCAGAGCACCACACAAAGACCAGCCAGAAAGGGCTTGCTTTTCTGCCAGACTTGGCAGACAGTGTTCTAAAAACATACAGGCCTTGTATGTTTTGGAGCTAGCTTCCCATTGCATATGCTTATGGCTGGCCTTTAGTATAAGGATCTTTCCTCAGCACTCAAGTTTTACTTTTTCATTCTACATAGGCACAAAGTGCTAAAATAAATATGACTTGAAGGGTATGACTTAAATCCTACTTTGTATTCGATTTTATTGGAAAGTTGTCTTAATTCCTTGCATTTTGAGGGAATGGAAGAAAAGGGCCAAGTCTTATTCTGGCCATTGCTCTCAGCTAACTTTCATTGAAAGAGATTAATTTTCAGAATACATAGAAGCTTCCCTAGAAAGTATATATTCTTCTGTTGGTAAAACAAAACTGATGCTAAACCTGGCTCTAAAAAAAAAATCCATATGGGGAGTGCCCTAAAAATTTAATTTCACCAATTAGCATTGCTACTGCTTGTTAAATTTGTCTAGATGCTAGAGGAAGAGGAAGGTTGCAGGCGGCTCATAATAACTTTAAGACCTTCATTTGGCTTCACTAGTGACTAGCAATATGAGCTTGAGTAAATTATTTCTTTTTTCTCTAGTGAAAGATGTTACTGTTATCATCAAGTTCAACTGTGGGAAACGTTCACCATAACTGCTAGCATTGGTTACCTCGATTATAGATAGCAAGCATGTTTTATTAGCCTTCTTTGGCATTGATTTAAGGCAATGATGAATCCTCTGAAAATCCCCTGCCTTATTTAGACAGTGAGCTTGGAATAGTGTGAGAAGCTATCTCCCTAATATAATCCCATTTCTAAAGCTAATTTGTAGCATATTAAAGCAAATAGCTCTATTAATTTTAATTAATGAGTAATGATGTGTGATGTAATAACTGTAGACTAAATATCAGTCCAGACCTTGGATCTATGACCAGCTGTGGTAAAACGTGTGAAAGACTGCTTCTTGGCCTTATGTAAGCTATTCAAATTGGGTGGACGGGTGGAAGTCAACACTAAAAATTAGCGCTGATAAATCAGAGAACACTGACTAAGGGTACTTGAAATAATGTGCGTTGATTAAATAAAATACCAGTAAAGAGAAAAAGAGACACTGTTCGTTGATTGTGCTTTTTCTTTAGGTCTAGACCCAAGTTTCAACTACAGACTTTGATATATTAACCATTTGAGTAACTCAAATATGGCTATCTTCCAAGTAATCAATTTTGGGATGCCAAGGAAACTAAACTGTCTTAAAATTCACTTTTAACTGAAGTAAAAAACTATTTATTTTTGAGTGTAAATATTAGAGAAAGGATTTCAAAAAATATTTGTACTTTTCTAAAGTAAATTTTATGAAGCATCTCACTCTTGTGAAACAGATTTTTAATTTAAAACATGTATTGTCTCAAGATAATGTTTAAAAATTAAGTAAAAAAAAATTGTTTATTACAAGCAGTAAGAATTTAGGTATAGTGCTTACCTGCTACTTGCCCCAAGAGCCATATCTGTGCTTGTGAGCTTGGTGCTCACAGAGAGGGCTGCAGCTGCAACTTGTGACTATGACCCACCCTTTCTGAATAAACTTGAGAAAAAATGTCTCATCTCTGGAACACTGCTCCCTGTATCTGTCTAAAAGCAACAAGAAACTGTAAAGGCAAATTATTCATTCCTGAGAATGAACTTGCATCTGTCTTCTTTGTTTAGGTAGGAAGTTCTTCTGGTCAGACACTGCTCTTTACTCTGGGCCTGTAGCATGAGGAGTGTGAGGAATAGTTATTTACATTGATGCTCCTTAAGTGTTAGCACAAATAAACAGACAATCAAATAGATGGTAAAGCATCCTTCATGACAAACCCTGATTAATATTTTTTCAGAATAAAAATAGTGAAGATCATTCAAATATTATCTGCCTTAGTAAATGCTTTGTTGTTCACCTCCTGTTTTCTTTAAACTTCATAGGAAAATACAAATGCAAATGCAACAACCTGTGGGCTGAACAAAAGAAAAAGAGAGAAAAAAGAGGATGGTAAACTAAATGAGCTAAATATAAATAAAACAAATACAAACATGAGGTCTTTTCCTGCTGAAGAAAGCAAGCACTTGAATTTTTCATCCAGTGCAATTTGATTAAATATGCCACTGTTTACAAACATAATGTATCAGTTCACTTGTTGGGGTTTACATCACTGATGTGCTTTTTTGTTAAACTAGGTCAGAAAAAATATTTAAACAAAGGCATTTTGTAATATGAATAAACAGACAACAAAATTAAAGGAATCTGTGCTGATGACTTCTGAAGGTTACATTAAACACATTTATTCTTAATTTCAGATTGCACTTATGTGTGTCTCACAGTGTAACTCTGGGCTCCATTCTGCTCTTGTTGATTAGCTTTTGTCTGATGTAAATGCTTTGACTTCCTGGAATTATTCCTAATTCATAGCAAGGTAAAAAGGAAGAATTCAGCCCATGATTTTTTTTTTTCCCTATAACTTGTCAAAAGGTAACAGCTGAAGTATATTATCATTTCCAAAGTCCTGAAGCAAATATTTTGTAAATGTTAATATCCTGAGAGAAGATAAGATTTTACTTTTCCTGGAGGCATTTGTTTGTAGCATTGACACATAATATTAAACCCCACAGTGAATGATAAAATGACATTTACAAATTCTGACTTTCTACATGTTTTCTTACAGAATTGGCACTGAGACGATGGATAAACCACCTGCCATAAAACATCTACGATTAATCTTTAAAAAGGATCTGAACCTATTCCAGCTGACGCTATTGCAAATCCTTTGATTACCTTGAAAGTGAGAAGGAATGGGCCACAACTGAGCAATTCCCTTTCAATGTTAACCTGACTACAAAATCTTCAGAGGACTCCAGTGGATTTCACTGTATGCACTTAGCTGAATTGCACAGCATCAAACTTCAGTGTTTATCTCGTCACTCTGTATACCTGGGGCCCAATGAGTCGCTCTAGAATAGCAAAACAGAACAAAGCACAATTGAATTCCAACAACAAAATCAATTCTATGATATAACCATGGGTAAAATAAAATTTCATTTGTGATCAACTGAATCTTTTCATTCAATGCAGGATGGTCTCGTGTAGGATTTGAGAAAATGAGAATTGGAAGATGGCCCCTCGGTTTTTAGTGATTTGAAGTTTAACATTTTAATGGCAGAATCTGCATTAACAGCAAGAATTTCAATACAGATATTGACATGGAGGGTGAGTTAGAGTGAACATATAAACTGTTGTAACCTCAGTCTGTAATCCTATATAATCATGTCTTCTGTTTCTCCTGACCTTAATTCAGAAATGTTTCCAAGCTCTTCAATTTTTCTTGTTGCACCTCCTCCTTCATATCTGGAGATGACTGAAGTACTCATCATGAGCAACTTGTCAGATCTACTGAGAAGACACTTTTACAGAGGTGCTCAGTGACTTCAAAGCCAGAAAACAATCTCGAAAAGTGACCCAAGCATTTTCAAATCTAATTCAGGACCTCATGACTCTGGTCTCTAAGTGCTCCCATCATATTTGAAAACAGGACTATATTTTTATACCATCTTATTTCTTACTTCATGATAGCACCTGTGTGCCAAGCTTAGTTTTTATTCATTTTTCCACTTTTCATAATTCATTGACAATATATGCCTTTTATACCTATCATATTGGGGGCGGTATTATGAATTTTTCATGTATGATATGCTTTTCTACACCTATATTTAGTCACGTTCCTTTTATGATGCTGTTTTTAAAATCCTTTAAAATGGGAGTAAGTTGAAGGGGAAATCACCCGAATTTGCATTTCTCAGGTAAAGGATTTTGAGGATTTAAAAGAAGGAGAGAAACATTAAAAAAATACAGGTGAAAAAAGATGACAAGAAAACCTTTTCCTGTAAACTTTCATTTCTGTTGTCTGTTTTTCTGGAATCTGGAGAACCTGAAATTTAAAATACCTGGCCAAGGGAGGGAGGAAGATATAAGCCTGATTTATTTCCTGTCTAGAAGACTTTGCCTTCAATTTTCCCTTGTCATATTTCCAATGAGCAGTTGTCCACCCTAAATATAGGATGTCCAAGTAGGAAGTTGCAGCATCTGTACAGTTGTTTGATAAAGATGAAGTTTGTCTGATAAAGAATGTCTAAATGTAATTTCTTGAGTACTTAGGTGTACTCAATCAAAAATTTCAACCTAAGTTCTCAGGAATAATAACAACAACAACAATAACAACAACAACAACAACAGTTGTTGCTGTTGTTGTTGTTGTTGTTATTACTGTTATTGTAATTGTTATTTGCAAAGAAAAAATTCGTAGAAGGGTGACCAAAACATAATCCAAAAATTCCAGATCCAAGTTTGATTTCACAAGTCTCTGTGTTGTAGTTTGAACTTTATCCAATTTTTTCCTTCTATCAATGAGCACTTTTTTCTGTTTCTTACTACTAACCAAATTCCTGTGGGGTCAGATAGGCCCTCAGACTTTTGATTCCACCACCCACCCAGATCTTCAAGTCATGTATTAAAAAATAAAACAATGAGACAACACACAAGAGCAAATAATCTAGATATTTGCTTTGAGATTTTGACCTTTTTGATTTTTCCCATCCACTTTATATATTTTTGTTGCTTTTCTATGTCTCCACTGACAACTTCTCCTTTGTTTGCTGATGTTTCCTGTCCTTTATAGTATATTTTGCTGATGCAATTATCAGCTCAGTTCTTCACAAATTCATTCGGCACTTGTTTACTGCTATTAGCCTCCTTCAGACAGAATACAACTACAAACACCAACCAGGTCCTCTCTCCCTCCTAATTCCTTCAAGTTTATTATATGCTTACTCCCTTCCTGTCTCCTTCCTTCCACATTTCATCACATCTCCCCTCCTACTATTTAGCTTCCTCCCATTCCTCCTTCTTTCAACATATTGGATTATTTAATTTTCATTTCTGCTTTGTCCTTTTTGTGACTACCCATCTTATTGAAATACTGACTGAGAAGACATTGAAAGAATGACAAAAAGAATGACAAACCTTGATGGAAGTGTTGGAAGTAACACACATAAAAAAATACTTATGTATGTATACATATATATACATATCAGGCAAAGCAAGACGAATTGAGTCTGTACATTTTCTATGTATGCCTGTGCAGAAAAATTGAATTTTTTTGACTACTGTTGTTGTGGTATTAATGTCTCATAGGAATGCAGAAGAGAACAGTACACACACTCACGTGTACTGACGCGCGCTTTGTTACTTACATAGATTAAGAATAGAGTATGCTCAAGGAAATGTAATGCTGAAGAATCAAAATTCTCTGATAGTAACTATATTTGTTCAACGCTTGCATGATTCTGCCAAACCAATGCATTCCTTTATCTTGTGCTCTGATGTTTCCAAATTGCTTCCATTCATATGATGCAAAAGCTTTTAACTATGTTTGACAAGACAAATTTTTAGGAAAGTCATTAAGATAAGAGACCTCTGTGGGGCTAAAAATTATTCCGGTTATAGGCAAAATCTCCTTTTTATGTGTACTGTGCTTTTTTTCTTCTCCAGTCTGTCTCTTCTTCCCTTTCTTTTCCTCCCTCTTCTTTTTCCTGAGAGAGTGTGGGGGTGGGGGATGAGTGGAGGGATGGAGGGAGATGTTCCTTCAACTAAATGCAATACAATGCAACAAACCAACACATTCCCGCAAGTAATGTATGCCTCTGTCAGTGTGCAATGGAGTACCATTCATGAGGTTATAAAACACTGAAAATGGAAATGTAGCCTGAGGAAAAGTTTTGCATTCTGAGCTCAAAAGTAATCTCAGAGACAGTGGATATTAAAAAGACAACATACTACTTTTCCCTTTAGAAAAAGACAAGGAAAAGTAGAAGGTATGAAGTCACTGGGCAACCTATCTAGCAGAAATAGATAGTTTATAAAGCTGAACACAACCCTTGAAGGCAGAAAGAACAATGCTTCTGCCATTATCTTACTGTTTTCTTTGTGTTGCAATACAGGCCAGCAGCATTTGTAAGAGATGTGTTTAGAGCTGTTTTAAAAAAAGGAAAAGGAAAAAGAATAGAGGAATGAAAAGACCTGTTTTCCTCCTCTTTTCAGTCTGCAAAGAGGTGAAAAAATAGACCATATTTACAGGGGAAAATGGGCTTTTCTTCCCCTTATCCTGGCCCTAAGTATTACAGGTTTATATAACCTGACCTAACAGTTCTCCAAATCTACTCTGTAGAGAATGGACCAATGATCTCTGTTAAGTTTTTCAGCTTAAAAGAAATTTTAATTTTCAAGACAGAAAATTGTTGGCTAAACATTACCTTTCTAGCTTGCTAAACAGGACTGTTTTTCTAGATTGGAAAATTTTTCTATATTGGTAGGGCATAGTTTTCTTTCACTTACTAATATTCAAATAGCCACAGTGAGAATGGCAGGTAACAATAAAAAACAACCTCGTCACAGATTTACTAACAATAACTGTCCATATTATCTGTTTTATTGAATTTATACTGAATTTAATATAAAAATCAATATCTAATAAAAAACATTAATGTGCAATATCTCCTCAAGATTTAGCAAAGAGACCAGCATGCACCTTTACCTCATACAAGAGTATGTGAGATACAGATGAACCTAACTGTACTGAGACAGGAAACAGGAACTATCTCAGATGTGGAATCAATTTTAGCATGTTGTCTTTTCCAGTGGCTTCCTCTGTAAGTGCGACTTCTTTCATGTCAATACTCTGTACACACTGAATGCACTGTCTGTAATATGACAATTTTAAAGTCATTTCCTCCAGCTACACTAATGAGAGAGTTGCAACCAAATTCAGTATTGGCATAAATCTGTTACAGTTAGCAGAAATATGGCTGACCTCATAGCTGAATATGACTACAAGCATTCCAACAGCAGGAACAAGCCAGTCTGACAAAATGTGGCAAGCCTAGGGGCTCAAGGGTGCTTAAACATCAGTGCCTGTTAAATGTCTGCCAAGAGCCTGGCTACAGAACATAAGATACAGCTTACTGACTTCATTACAGACTGGTTTCGTTTTTCCACACACCACAAGGGTTTCTAGCTCTCAGCTGGCTCTGAATGTGGGAGGTTCAACTTAGGTGAGTTCAGAGCTCAGGCACTGAATGAGGCTGAATGATCCTGGGTTTTGCTGTGTCTGTTTTCAGTAGGCCCGGGGCTTGGACCTATGTGAAACCTCCCGACAGCTCAGGATCACCCATGATAGCTGTTATAACAGGTGACCACAATAACAGGTATAAAGGCTTGAAGCAGGCAAAGTAATGAGGCATGTGAAGGGTCATGCCCATGATTTTAAACCAACAGGAACTATGGTGTGTGATACTGATACCCAATTATAACCAGCTTATTTGAGGATTGGTAGCATTCATCACATTCTTAGTACTGTAAATTTTTACTGTCGTAGATAGGATTCACACAGCTTAGGGCCTTGTACTTTCACCTATTGTTTTCCCTGTGTTATGATAAATTTTCAGCAACACTTGATTAAAACTGCCAATTTGTTGGGTATAAAGAAAATCTCTTGACACTACCAGGACTAATTACGTTGTCCTTGCCAAAGGGATAGTTGAATAATTGCATGTGATTATTGCACAGCTACGGTGCTTTTCATGTCAGTGGCAATGAAATGAAGATTGATTCCCTTTAATTAATCATTCAAAAATAGCCCCTTGTATAATTCCTCAAATAGGAGCAAAGATGTTCCTACATCTTTCTTCCAAAAGGCTCCTGGATGCAATTGGTTCCCTGATGAAATAGCATTGCAGTGCATGTGTGTGTGGCCTAGGTAGCAGGGCCTCCTTTGTAATTATTTGGTGATACTATTCTCCTTATTTTTATTCTTATTCTTGAACATGCATTATAATTCTAATGCCACCAGCATAAGAACATAGTGGAAAAACTTAACATTTACTACCTGAACTCCAGGCATTTCACTGTAAATAGTCACCAGCTCCAAACTTATTTTTATTTATCTGCTGCTTCCCTTCCTTTTCCAATCAAATGATCTGTAGGATCATGCAGTATTAAATGACAGTATTAATTATTTCAAAAATATTGTGTCTTAATAAAGTATGTAGAAGTCAGGGGGTTACATCCTGCTGTAACTACTGATCTACAATATCTACATTAGTGACAGAAGCTAACGAGCTGTACTTCTTTTACATATCTACATTTCATTAACTCTATAACATTAATCTATAAGAAAACTGATTCTTCATTTAATTTTTTTCTATATGGATATTAAAATCTCAGTCTAACAGGGTGGTATCTTTAAATGGACCGATCAGCTATGATATCTGATACCACAACATATTTATTTTTTAAAAAATAGCTTAATAGGACTTCTTTTGCTCTTGTAATGTTGTTTCAGACACTGTATCACCAAAATTAAAATTCATTAAGTGCAGAGGTAACAACTATTAAGATTTAGAAGTATAATTCATGTCTATTTATAACTAAAATTTTACACTATCTGAATGTCTCAATTTTAAACAAACAATGAACAGGTTTTTATTATATTATATTATATTATATTATATTATATTATAAAACGTTTGTATATCTTATGATTAAAAAGAATAGGAAGAAACAGACTGATAAAGAGAGCTACACACAATCATAAACATCCATGAATTGTAATTGTTCTGACACATTTTGTAACTCACAATTTGAAAAAAAGAGTTTATCATTTTCTCCACACAATAATATTAGAATGTCTGCATCAAAACCCACAAATGGGTTATTCACCTGATTCTTCTACATTCATGCACAACTCAAATACAGTACCACAGCTGGGCTGGTATTTAACTACAAGACATGCGCAGAAGTTGTCATGCACCTAAAATATCAAAACAAATAATTTTTTTACAGTTTTGTTTTACTACCTATATATATATTGGATAGTATTCAGCCCATTGTTAGCAAGTATATTCAATGACAATGCCTCCTGCTTTTTGGAGGATATGGCTATAGGAAGGAAAGTGGTTCATGGGTTTGCCAAGTTTCCGTCATTTGATTTAGAGGGATCTGCTGGGATAAGGATCTAAGTCCTGCTCAAATAACTCAGATTCTAAAATAAATTTCTTATGGAAGAATTGCTAATGAGATTTAAAATTTTCCCATTGCCAAATACAGCATCTATACCAATGTAGTCATGGAGAAGTCTCAAAACTGGAATTGAAAAAACAAAATAAAACCTTTTTCTCTATCCTAGAGAAAGACCCTTATGGACCTGGTAACTTTAGCAGGCCGAGAACCAGTATCTGAACTTCTTTGCATGTTCCTCTCCCAATCACTGTCAGGTAGGATACAGTTTGCCATGGGGAGATTTTCAGTGTAATGAAATGCAAGCACAGAGGAGTACAGAGACTTGGAAACATCCACTCCTTGGACTTGTGCTGAGGATCCAACAAGTCCACACTTGAGACAGAACCATGAAGACACCATTCAGAATGGATTATTTTTCTAATACCTCCACTCTCTGTAACAAAGGTTAGACATACGCCCTCTTTAAAACAAAACAAAAAAAAGATAAGAGTTTATGTCTTTGGCAACAGTAAGGCGAAAACCAAAACCATAATAGAAAGATAGAAAGTTAGAAAATTAGATTTTTTTATTAGAAACAAGTGCTTGGACATTTTCCACGTCATGCCAGAAAGAAAAAAAAAAGTTTTATCACTATATTTTCCAGTTTACCAATCAGTCTCTCTAAAGAACCTATTTAGTTGAAGGAGACACAAAAGAGTGGTAACAGTGAATGCAGATGTTATGATTTCCACTGGGATTTAAGAAGCTGAACCATTGATTTCATTCTTGTAAAAGCTGGATTCTCTATATGCTGATTGCACATTCATTCCTTAATCTTTATACGTTTAAAGTATGAAAAAAACATGACTTGAAATTTCTCCTGTAAATTGTTCAATGTTTGCAACAGTCAAAGAAAATCTCAGTTGGAAATCTGCTAACACTACAAAAAAAAAATAAAATGAAGCCATGGAAGGAAATAAACACTTTATGTAAGGACCTGAGATCTCACCAGAAAGCAAGAGCATATTTTGTACTAAGAGATGTTATACTGCCTGTAAAGTCAAAATTTAAAATAGGACCTTGGGTTGACTAAAAGGTCTACAATAATTAATATCAAATTCTCTCATTTTATGAAGAAGAACTGCACACTTTCAACTGGATTTCCTGACAAATAGTACCTGTGAACACCCAAATCGCTGATTAGTTTGAAATAAAAAGCTTGTTGCACAAAGGACCCTCATAGTACAAGATCCCATTTTTTGTTCTTTCCTGCCAAATGGAGGCTTGAGGTAAAATGAAAGCACAAGTAGTTCCATTTGATTAGGTATACATTTTTGATAGAAAAGAATGAACCTCCCTACAACTTCTGTGTGTCTTTCAGCAGCATGTTGCCAAGACTAATAAGACAATAGCTTCAACATAGCAAACTCAGATCACACATATAAGAGCTGATGCAAATTTATCTCCAAATGTTTCTTTGTGCACAAAGCCCCAAACTGTATTTTTCTTGTTCCTGATTACCAGGCTTAGTATTCAGTTTTTAATACCAAAAGTTCAGGTTTGTTACAAAATATTTGCATACATGTAAATCAAAGCATTGTAGTAAAACTTTTATCTGTTGTTCTAAAATGGAAAGCAGTAGATGAAGCTATCAAAGAAGAATTCTCCATGTTTTACATGTTATTTACATTGTGAGGATGAATCCCCATTATGCTGCTGCAATCTCTGTTACTATGGGATGTGAGTGCTTCCTGGTCCCTGTTATAGCTACTCTTATCGCTAGCATGAGCAAGATGGAAGTGGCATTTTCCTCATTGTACAGCTGGAAACCTGTTGCTCAAAAAGTAACTTGATTTGGGTCACCCAGTAAAGCTGCTGGAGTTCAGGGTTTTATGCACCTGTAACCCAAGCCCTGAGTTATGGGCAGTTCATCCATGTTGCCTCTGCTGCTCTTTCCTCTGCAGGGAGAAGACTAGTCACTCTCCCCCTGCTCCACCATGGGGTCCCTCCCACGGGAGGCTGTCCTTCCCTAACTTCTGCAGCATGGGTCCTTCCCATCAGCTACAGTTCTCCACAAAGCACTCCAGCATGAGTCCCTTCCATGGGATGCAGTCCTTCAGGAACAGGCTACTGCTGTGTGGAATCCCCATGGGTTCACATGCCCTGGCAGGAGACCTGTCCAGCATGGTCTCCCTAGATCCACAGGTCCTGCCAGAAGCCTGCTCCAGCACCGAGTCCTTTAGGGGCTGCAGGCGCATCTCTGCTCCATGGGCACAGCTGTCTCACCATGTTTGTCACCATGGACTTCAGGGGAATCTCTGGTCTGACATCTGGAGCAGCTGCTCCCCTCCCTTCTCCACTGACCTTCGTATCTGCAGACTTCTTTCTCTTACATAAGCTCATTTCTCTCTTCTCGGTCCACAGTTTGCTCCTATGCAATAACTTTATTTAATTCTTAAACCTGCTATGCAATAGGTGCTGCTACTGTCACTGATGGGGTCAGCCTAGTCTGTTTTGGAGCCAGCTGGCACTGGCTCTGTTGGACATGTGGGGAGCTTCCAGTAGCTTCAAACAAAAGCCACCCCTGTAGCCTTCTTGCTACCAAAACTCAGTCATGCAAATCGCAAAATCACAGAATCACAGAGTCAATTACATCAGAAAAGACCTTCCAGATCTTCAAGTACAGCCTGTGAGTAATCACCACCTCGATATCTAGACCATGGCACTGAGTGCCACATCTAGTCTTTTCTTAAACACCTCCAGGGACAGTGACTCCACCCTATCCCTAGGTAGCCCATTCCACCCTTTCTATGAAGAGGTTCCTCCTAACGTCCATGCTAAACCTTCTCTGGTGCAGCTTCAGGCTATGTTCTCTCATCCTGCTGCTGGTAATGTGGGAGGAGAGATCAAGCCCCATCTGACTACATCCTCCTTTCAGGGAGTTTTACAGAGCAGTAAGGTTTCCCCTGAGCCTCCTTTCTCCTGGGTAAACAACCCCATTCCCTGAACTGCTCCTTCTAGGTCATGTACACTAGACACTTCATGAGCTTTGTTATCCTTCTCCGGACAAGCTCCAGCACCCCAATGTCCTTTTCGAATTGAGTGACCCAAAATTGAACACAGCACTTGAGGTATGGCAGCACCAGTGCCAAGTACAGC
>VXBQ01007724.1:139949-167091 GCA_013400175.1 Phainopepla nitens | reverse complement strand
TACAGTATTGGGACATCTGCTTGTGGAGAAAGAGGGTATCCCTTTTTGGGGAGGTGAAAGGCCATTTTTAAATTCCCAGTTGAAAAAGTCATAACAAACTTCTGAAAAATAGAGATGTGTAGACAGGCAGGTGTGAGTAGTAAGACCAGAGGAGATTCTCCTCTTTATCTAAGTCATGTCTAAGTGAAATTAATGTTTTCCATACTATACAGTGATAAAACTATTAAGTTTTTGTAGTTCAGGCTTTCATATCTTATGGAAGAAAATACAATACCTATGGGAATAAAATGATATTTCAGTGCTTGGTAAGTTTGCTTACTTTTCCTTCTTGTAGCTGAAAATCAGAAACTAGAATTAGTTGGATTACTAAAACAACTACATTTGTCCCGAAGCTATGACCAAGTTTGGTAATCCAGTGAGAAGGGTGCTTCTGTGACAAATATGTAGGAGGCCCTCAGCCTGTCAAGCAATTAAGTGGACCTGAATAATCCTATGTAATTAAGCTTCTTACTGCATAATTATCTTTATTTTAAATGTGTCTTTTGATGAAACATCTGTTCCCTGCTCTAGATTTGAAAAGATATACCCATGCACACGATGAAAATGGTGCTCGTGAGGCCATCACACATGGTGTTGCTGCTCAGTTCCTTGGCGACCAATGTTGTAATTTGCTCCATCTTTGCATGCAAAAGGCAGGTGCTGTTGCATCCATGGCCTGCTTTGCCTGACCTCCACGCTCACTGCAGCTGCCTTTCACATTGTTACCCAGAGAAATAATTGTGTTTGAAAACCTGGCAGAGGATCATCATGCAATGAGGTGGGGAAGGGGCACTCACAGTGTAAGTACTGTCAGAGCTCTTGGAGGTGGCCCTGACAACCTGCCGGCAATAACAGATTAAAGAAAAAAGAACAACAAAAAATCAGCTCTAATAACAGAATTTTTTTTCCCTCTGACGTCGAATATTGCTTGGCTGCTGCTACAAAGAAGGCTGTTGAATTTCTGTTAAATATGTTATCATTTCACAGATTTTCAATTTGTAGATTGTGTACCTTCTTTTACAAGCTACAGCCTCTTTTAAATAGCATTACCTTCTCTTACTGGTTTTTGAAGCAGAGATAATTTCTACTAAATGTAGGAATTGCTTTCTCCTTGGTCTTATATATATATTTGCTACTAATGGTGGATTTCTACAGTTTCTATTTCTTTTCAACAAAATCACATGGAATACTGGTGAATGGTGCTTGGCAACTCCAAAGACCATGGTGGGAGCTTCCATTTACGCTCTTTGACTCTGGGATGCTCAGGAATACATCCTTAGGCTTCTCAGAACTATGAATGGCCTCAGGTAAGATTTCTGCAGACTGCTAGACACAAAGATGTCTGTGTCTCACTAATTATCCTCTCTTCTTCATGTGATATTTGCATCAGTATCTATAGGAGGAGATCATGTACACACACCAGAGGCCTATTTTTCAGTCTTGTGGGGTCCCATGTTCAGTAAGGGAAATTACCCACTTTCTGGTTGAACAGACTGTGTACGTATGCTACCACAGTATGGTTCGCAGTCAGATTCAAGGTCTTTAAATTTGGCCCTCTCTAGTAAAAATTAATAAAGGCACAGCTGTCAGCTCCTGCAGAAAATGGACTAGATTCTGATTTTTCAGTGCTACTCTAGTACATGCTTTTATACTGGATTGGGATGTGGAAATGGGCAGAGAATAGCTGAACACTGTGCTTGCAGCTGTAGGTGGTGGCAGAATCATAAATACATATGATTGCTCCTGGATTCTCACTCATCTGCTCTGCTGCCACACAAAGCTTCTTTTAATTATCCAACTAATTGCAAATAAACCGCACTACTGAAACCTCAGCTTGACGGCTCTTTTGATAATACATGACAAATAATCGGGAGAATTTAAACTTGCATGTCTTCTGCTGGTCAGCTCATCTGAATGAGTTGTTGAAAATAGCCCGGGGAGGTATATAAACAGGCTGACATTGTGCTGTATTTAGAGTTCCCAAGCACAGCCTTGAGTAAATGTTGAAAATGTTTCGGAAGGAAAGACTTCTAAGCAGCATCCTGTCAGCAGCCCTAATTACTGTCATGTATCTGATTTTCCAAACAAACTGATCCACTCTGCTGTAGGAATCCCGAGGCAAACCATTTGGTCTGAGTTGTCAGAATTCCTGGACCTTAATTTTTCATGACAAGGCTTACTAACACCACTGTGTACAACTTTATGCCTAGCATTTAAGGCAGGGTGATAGTGTTACTGTCCAAAAGAATTTGAAACCTGGAAGCACTGTTGGAGAGGACAGACTGGGATGACCAGCCATATGTAAGAGGAGCACAGGTCCCAGGTCCCTGACACCATGAGGAGCTGTCTGGCCCATACCACACCTAGCAAGTGCTGATCATCATACCTTGGCCCTTTCACCTAGGAAGCTGGCATAAATCACTGGGATCATGACATGCTGTCTCCTTGCTCCCTTACCTTTTTGTTCTGCTACTCAAGAAGGCCCATCATATTCAGGCGTTCAAACTGCAGTAATTTTCTGAGCGCACCATTTTACCTGAAAAAGTAGCATGTCATGCTGATGTGACTGAAACCATAATAATGCTAATGGCAACATATCATATTGTCCTCTATTCTCTACTTTGACCATAGCATCCATCTACTGTCACCATATGTATCTGTGCCTTGCATTATCCATTTAAAATTGCCTTTCCAACTAGATTTGCCTCTGATTTTTTCATGAGGTACGAGTGTGAGGTACAAACACAATATCCTTCTTTGAAACTGGTTAATAGTTATGGGACAAAATATTTGAGAATGCCCCTGAAGAATCTTCAGAAACTAAACAAAATGGAGAAAAAGGTCAACAGGAATCTCATTAAATTGAACAAGGACAGATAGGAATATCTGCCATGAGAAAGAATAAAAAACTCTTGCAGAGAGAGATGCTGGGGGCTGCGTGGTTGAACAGTGTCCTGAGGTTGCTGGCTGAAGCAAGCTGAGCATGAGCCAGCAATGTGCTGGTTAAACACACCCAGGGCTATTTCAATAGGAACATGGCCAGTCAATCACTGGATGGGATTCCCCTTCTGATGAGAATTTTTTAGACCACATCCATATACTGCATTCAGTTTTGGATTCCCCAATATGAGAAATAAATCAGATTGAACTTAGAGGGGCAGTGAGTTGGCAGGGCTTAGGGCACTTGCTCCATGAGGAGAGGCTGGAGGACCAGGTCTGGTTCAGTTTAGAGAGGGAGCTGCTCCAGGGCACTTAAAGCTGACCCCGCTACCTATACAGGGTTGTTGAGCTAGTGCCAGGCTTTTCTAAGCAGGCCACAGAGGGAGGGTGAAGGACATGACAGGCTGGACTGGGCATCAGGAAACCTTTCCCCAGAAATACAGATGAACAGTGACTCCTCTTTCCCTGAAGTGCTTGGTTTGACTCCCTGGCTGATGCTACTGAGGAATATATTAGACCAGAAACCTCCTGAGCTCCATCCTGACCTGAGTTTTCCTCTGCTTTTATCTTATGCTTTCCCTTGGATGCAAGAGACCTTAATCTGCTGTTGGTTTATAAATGTACTGTAAATATATCTTCACTGTTAAGCAATGTAGTCTTCATTTGGTGTAGGGGATGTTAATAATGAGCACATGTGGTCCTGTATCATAATGTGCTTCTGTTCTAAAGTTTTCTTTTTTAATTATACAACTTTCCAAGCCTTTTTCTGTTGAAATTGTTTTCCAAATGATTGCAGTTAGATGGCTCTTTTATTTCTGGTAATGCATTAGGGAGACTTAAGCCCATCTTCATAGCATTTTCTTTAGAATGGTGACATTTGTAGCAGTAGATGGTAATTGGGCTGAGGACCAGACCTGATTTTACAGGTTTGTTTTTCTTCCAGCATTGTAACAATATCCCTACAGTTAGACAAATTATAAAGCTGTTGAAAATTTGAGTTTGGGACATAGGCTATTTTTAAACATGAGCCACCACAATGAAATTTTAGTACCCAAAGATGAGCAGTGTGTCCCTCCCACTGTCGTACTGCTAGTTTGGCTCTCCTCTGTACTCTTTGACAGAGGCTGGTCCGAGGCCAGACTAAGGAGAAAAAAACCTGAATGGAAAGCAAATAAGTTTAAGGAGCCAGGGACGGAGAAATAGAAAGCAGAACTTGAACATGGGTTTGGTAGGTAAGAACTGATAATGTCAGGATATTTGAAATGGGATCTTGAAGAAGTAAAACTAAATAAATTGTCACAAGAGAGAAAGAAGGGAGGAACTAAGAATTAAGATCTCCTGCAAATCCCAGAAATGCAAAGTTTCCTATATTTGTGGGGGAATATTTTGCCTTAGCCATATTGAGTAATTTTGTGGTTTTCTGGCTTTTACCTACATAGACAGACTGATTTTTTAGTCTTTCCTAAGTTGAAGTTTCATTGAGGTCAAAAGGGATACATAAAATGTAGGTCTTGCTATTTTAAACTGCAACTGGGGGCAAATAGACTTTCTGTGAGTAGCAAAGATATAGCAGAATATTGAAATTACAGTAACATAGACCTGAATATGTTGAATTCTTGCAGGGTTTTTAATATAATTTCCACTTGTCAACATCTATTTCAGATCGTTTTATTGCTAAAGACAGTTAGCAATTTAGATAAAATGTATTTTATGAATACTATCTATCCACAGTCTTCTCTGTGAAATACTCAACTGCATAGAGAATTTTCCTTTTAAAGACTTTGAATGCTGACATGAGAATTGCTTTACTTTACAATAAAATGTGCAAATTGCATGCCCGTTTTGTGTGCGCTGTATGCAAATTGGCTTGATTGAACTCATTTGAATGTCTTATATGCTGGATGGGTGTGTAATGGGTAATAAGCTTTTTTAATGTTCTTTTATGTTGGGGGTTTTTTTGTTGTTTTTTTTTTTTTCCCAAAATGTGTTCCAACTCCTTTTCATATATTTAAAAAGCCCTCCCAGGGCATTTCATTATCAAAGAGTAAAGATGGAATTTTCAAAAGGAAAACACCTGCACAGAAACTGCTCCATCATTCCCTCTGTCTTAGTTCTGTTCCTGAATCCCCTACAGATCAGTTCTAGTTCTGTTTCTCTTTCCCAGCTTCCTATACTTGCTGACTGCACATCATCCAATATATGGATGACATCTTCTGCAGAAGGTCCAGTGTGAGGGAAGAGTGCTGTCGCTGGCAAAAAAACTTTCTCGTTTACACCGATAAGGATCTGAAGGCACTCTGTGGAGGTTCACCACTGTGGTACTAGTCTATGTGAGAAAGGGATTGGGTCTCTGAGAGCAAAAAGGAGCTACTGTTAACAATTTTTTAAAAGTGATTAGGAAAAAGAGAGGAGGAAGTAAAGCTAGTTTGAATCTATCTCTGATTGCTTTCCATAAGACTTCTTCAGTGTTCGCACAGCTGCTGCAGGAACTGATTTTTGCTTATCTGGAGTGCTACTCCACACTTTATTTAGCAGGTTTGTGGGCAAATGTTCCTTTGGAACAAAAGAAAAAGACTGTTTGCTAAGAGAGAGTCTGTGTGGAGAGAATGTGTTGCAACAGGTTATACCTTATAAGAGTTTCAGGTCAGAATGCAGGTCACACCTGGAAAGGCTGGTTAAGATCTTGCCTCTCTTTGGGGAATGCCTTTAGCACTGTAAACCTGACAGTCAGAAACTTAACTGTATATATATGCATTTGCTAAGCATGGTGTTCTCTGTAGAACAGCTGGAGCTGGCCACTCAGTGCTGGAGCTGAGCCAGTATTTTGTCTCCGCCTGTGGTCAGCCCTCACCCGGAGTGGAATCTACTATTCCTGAAGCTGTGGAGAAAAATTACCCAAAGACACTTATGTTTTTTATGAAAAACAAGTAAACAAAAAGAAAATTGTTACTGCATTATTCTCTTCTCTTCTTTTTTTAATAGAAATAGTTGTTTCAGTACTATTTCTCACTAATTAACCCAAATCTCAGGAAAGCTCTTTGCCTACCAGTTATTTTTTTATGCAAGGTTTCTAGCACTGGACAATCAAGTGGAGTATTGACACAGAGACTGGAAATTTAAGAGGGACTTGGAACAAGCAGATAATCCACAAAGGAGGAAGGAGTACTGTAGAGGAACTGATGATGCACTGAGGCTGAGGAGCCATTTGAATGGATCTTGTTGACGTGGCAAATAGAGAATTAGTAGCAGGAAACATGTGCAGATACAAACTGAACAGAATTGAGAAACCGTTCCCATTTCCCATGAGAACCTGGGAACACGTTGGCTTTTACTGCCAACATTATCAAAGGGTCTTAATTTGTGTAGTGCAATGAAAAAATTTGATTACCATCCAGCAACACTGACATTTTATGAAGGAATATTATGTAAATAGAAATTTGACCTTGAGATTTTGTAGTGAAAAGGGATCTTAAAGCCACTTGTGCCCAAATTCCTCCACAAAAGCTTCTGAAAGGGAATCTGTAGGGTCTAACTCCCTGCCTTTCAGCCACTTATTCTGGGGATGTGCGGATAAAAGACCAAGCAAGAAAAAAGGGAGGAAATTTCTGGAACACATTAGGATACTAATATTTCAGACTTTGTCACTCAAACATGAGTTTTTATGTTAAAAAATAAGTATGAGATCTCAATATAGAAAAAAACTAAGTGAAAAATTCTTTCTTGGTGTTTCAGAGTGAAACTGTTTTGTTACTTAGTGTAAACCTTAAATTCATTTGCAGTTGGGTGTCTTTTGCTTACATTTGATATCTTCTTTTGCTTAATACATTCCTTTGAATAGTCTCTGAATTATGGATAAACTTTTCTCATCTAAAAATCATTTTATGGTTTCTGTATGTTAGTATTAAAGCCTCATAATTACACTGTAAGCTTTAAAAACCCTCTGTGGCATGCATTTAGCACCCCATTTGCATATGTGATATAGCATCTTGAAGAGCAGGAGTTCAGGACCATAAAAAGAACTTGTAGGAACAAGAGAAAAGGAGCAGGCATGAAAGTCTGAATCTTGCTACATGCTTTGAATGAAACAAAAACAACAACAACAAAGGTACATTGTAAAATCAGTTGCAAACTGAAATTTTCTTAGTCATGATCTCTAGCTTTCCACTGGAAAGCTTTGTTGGTTTTGACTCTTTGAATTTCAGAGTCCTTGTGTACCACAGGGTATGTTTGCTTTGGTGTTTTGCGGGTTTTTATTCCACTTGTAAAAAGAGTAATTGAGATTTTGGAATAAAGAAGAAAATTGACATATTTCTTTGGTATTTGGATCACTTGTAATCTAGGAAATGGACATTGGATTACAGATGGCTTAGCATTATTAAGTGGTAAAAGCACGTGAAAAAATTTATATGCTCCAAGGCCATTGTTCTTACCTCAGTTCAGCCAAGAGAAAAATTTAAAGATAATATCAACTTTAAAATTATCTTATTTACATAGTACATTGTATTAAAAAGAGTATATCCCTGTCAGACAAAAATTACAATACCATAAGTAAATATGCAAACAAAGTAGGGATTTAAAATTAAAATGTCTTTCTTCTGGACAATATTAATTATTGTTCTGCACTCTGAAAAATATTGTTCATATTAGAACAATATGAAGTATACATCAGCCATCTAATTTTCAGCCTGTTATTGCAATGACTTCTGCTCTAGTTGTGTTTTTCTAATTTGTATTGTTCTTGGGTTTTCTCCATTTCTAGATAGACAATTGTACCTGAAATGCCATTTAGAACTGAATTATTATTTACTTTCCCCAAGCCCTGGGTAATGTTTTTGTTCACTGTTCTGCTCATGATTCTTAAATTAGAATGACAATTCTCTGAGATCCCCGTGTTACAAAGTAGTTTACTAAACCTAACCCATGACCTTTCAATAAATTATTTCTAAGCTATCTCCTGTCCTTTGATAACTCAGGGCTGCTTTTGTCTTTTAGTTGGAGATTTCAAGAGACAAATGCAAAACCTCTTTCTAAAAGGTCTTTGGGGATTTCCTTTGATTCAATTTCCTTTAACAACATGTAAGGGAATTGCCTGAGAGCACCGTCTTTCACTAATACGTCTTAGGATTAGTTTAGTCACCTCTTCTGTCAGACCTACCTCAGCTAGTAATGTAAACAGTATTGCAAATATTGGGTAATTGTAACTGGTGGACAAATAGGCAAATCCAAAATTTAAAGCATTATTAGTCACATTTCTAATTGTGTGGAGTGCTGTGAAAGAGTTAGTAAGCAGTCTTTCCCTCCCTAGCCAGTACTGAGGCATTGGTATACCCAGAAACAAGAGATCCTCTTGAAGGCAAAGCATTGATTTAGACTGACTGTCGTTCTTCAGTTCTGGATGCAATCCACCTGTAAGAACTTCAGTCACTGAAGAAGGAAAAACGCCAAGCAGGATCTTCCAGAAAAATTCTTCCAAGTGTTTTCATCAGCATACCTATCTTTACATTAATAAATGTTTCCAAAAATAAGATTAGGTAATATTTTTTTACTTTCAAAAAAACCCCAAAACCAACCAACCAACCAACCAACCAAAAAACTCACAAAAACCAAAAACAAAACCCAAAAAAACCCCAAACAACAACAAGAAACCAACAACAAAAAAAATCCAAAATATCCCGCAAAAACCAAACAAAAACACCAAAAAAGCCCAAAACAAACAAACAAAAACAAAAACAAAACAAACCAAAACAAACTCCAACCAGAAACACACCAAAAAACTCCCCCAAAAATCCCCCAAAACCAAACCCACATTTAACCCACACATTTTTAAAACACTTTAAATGCTGTCCTCACCAATCTATATTACCATATATACCATATTGGTAACCTCTCTAGTTAGGAAGTTAGAATGTCCTGCAATCTCCTGAGCATTCACAGTGGACTCTAACACAAATCTCTTCGGTGTCCTCTTTTCACATAGCCCCCACTGGTTTCCTTATTGCAAGCTCCCCTCTCCTCCCCTCTCTCCTCTCTTTTCTTTCTTTATTGGCAAGTTAATCTCCTCCTCTTTGCTGCCACATGTTGTGGGAGCTGGGGAATAGGAAGTCATTGAGAACCAGCTGATAAGAGCAATGAGATGACAGGATCTTTCCTGCTGGATGCAACTCTGCCTTAGACCAGCTTAAGCCATCTGTGAACCTGCTAACTTAAAACAATCATGTTGCCTCATTCCTTTAAACACTTTGGCGTCTCCATACTTGAAAGACTTTCCCTTCTATTCTTCAATGTTTGTGAAGGCTGCTGAGAGCAGGGAGCAAGGGGAGGTGAGGAGGCTCAGATTTGAACAATTAAGCCTTTTCTTTGTGAAAGTGACAATTTATTTCACTGCCAGCTGTCCCTTTGGCAGTATGGAAGAGTTCTGTGTGCATTGCCTGCTCCCTTCTCAAAATCCAGATGTCTCTGCTTCTCACAGGGGAAGATATTTGGGGTTTAGAGCATCTTTTACAGTGAGGAAAACACACATTCATTATACATTAATGGCTTGCAACAATTGACTACAAATTCCAGCATGTAGATTTTCTGCCATTGTAAATCTCACCTAAGTGGCTGGTTTATCTTTTTCTTCACATTTATTCTGACTTTATGTGACTCTTCCATTGCATTAGTTATTTTCCTCTGCCTCCTGACTTTTGTTGCTCTGTGTACTTTCTCCCAGAGAGTGTTTTGAGGTTTGTAAACCACCACATAAGTATTATAAATGCTAAATAGCAGTTACGAGGTTTTAGATTTAATTTCTGTTGATAGAATCACGTTGATACAAGACTGTCAAATCAACACTTGGAAACAAAATGTTTAAACTACATAAGACCAGACCTTGGTACAGAAAATAGCAACCTGGCAACCTTGTTTGTAATGAACAGTGGACCAGGCAATAGGCATCTGTTAAAGTTGATAAATGGATCCCTTTTATGAGACTGCTGTCATGCAGATTAATGAAGTGATTTTTATGGCACTTCTTTAAACACTTGTAGTACATAGAACTTTGTCACCTGAAAAGTTCTATCCCAGCAAATTTTGTTCGAGAGTTTGGTTTGGTATATGTTGACAAGAAACAATATTTTCAAGTGTAGGCATAAACAGAGAATAAGCCTGGTGTTCCTGTGTAGAGCAGGCTTCACGCCATCCCTGAGGGTTATACCCTGCCAACTCATTGTGCAGCACTGACTGTGGACTTCTGACAAACAGATTACAAAGCTGGTGTGTTCAGCTATTGTGTTTTGTCTAAGTCCTTTCTTAACCTAAAGCAGTCATTGCAGCAGGGTGCACTAATTGCTCATTTGCTGCTGTAACCTTTTCAACTGGACAGCATCTCATGTCTGATTTGGAGTTGATGTCTTTAACTGCAGAGTGCTGGCAGAAAGAGAAAGCTGGTGTTGTGAAGTGCCATAAAGTGCCTGCAATGTGCCTGCTATACCCTCCAGAGTTTTGCTCTAAGAACAGCTCAGCATGACTGTGGCTTCTGGGCACTGCATTTATGTGCTTGCACTTCATGTTCTTGCCAAGATTAAAGCCAGTAGCATGAGTACATGAGTAGAATATGTTTGTTGAAACACATTTAAAAAGCACTTGTGAATGGAGGGCATTTCTCAAATTAATTTGGGAAAGTGTTACCTACTCACATATGACAGGAACTAAATATGATCAGAAGGAGTGGGGGGAAAGGTGGAAGGAAGAAAAATGAAATATTTTATTAGTGGTCATAATAATGATAACTCCTGTTTCTTACACTAAAACCATTGTGATTTTAAAGTCCTTTTTNTTTTCTTTTATATTTAAATAGCTACACCAGGATAGGTATGATTTTTCTCTTGCCATGTCAAAGGATAAGACTTGGCTCCTAAGAGCACCTAAGAGCTACTTTTCTGGTTAGCCAGAAAGAGGAATTAATAGTAAAAGAAGTTTTCCATAATGGTAATGATTTCTTCTGGTTTAATTAGTTTTCCATCACAATTTCTTTGATTAAATTTATAATGTAAACATGGTGTTTGGCAGCAGGACTTAGTGCCATCACAGCTGAATTACTATGATGTTTCTTCACAGAAACAGCCTGATTCTCTGATGCCGTGGGAATTCCAAGAAATGTGTTTTAAACCAGCAAATTGAAGGAATATCTGGTGTGCAAAGAGGTAAACGATTTTTGTTTTGCTTGTTTGTTGGTTTTTGTCTTGCTTGTATTGAAATTTTTTCAAAAACAAGTTATGTAATTTCATCCACTGGTGCTGCCTCCAAAGAAAGCTTATGGTTTCTGCTGCGTAAATCAAGAGGGCTTTGGTCAATGGCCATTAAGGGCCCTTACATCTCTCAGTGTTGTCTATTAAAGCTTATGATTTTCCTGCTTAAATAGAACTAAGCCAAAACTTTCAGCTTTGAAGCATAATTTAGCCAGGTAAAATCTGAGTACATGCTATATGACTGAATATAAATGAAATTGTTTTTACCTGCCTTCAGCCCATGCTCCAGTCTTCCTTCTTCTACGGTGTGCCTGTAATTCAACGTGTGTGTGATGGCTTTCAGACACACTCCAGCAGTCGAACATCTGCACCATTGCACCAGAGGCTGTTTGGTCAAATGTGAGGTCTTAACAGGCACTGGGTATAGCACCTGCATTTTTCTGTGCTATTGTCTTTGTCATGTTGGAATAGCTCTCAAGCAATTTTAAATCTGCAAGTTAATAATGAAAACTATAAAATGTACTTCTATTAAAATGAGACAACTTTGATATTAGGTTAGTCGGTTTTAATTGCTTAGCCAACTGAAGGCTGGAAATGGACTAAAGGAAGAAAGCAAAATATATCCAGTTTTTGAAGTGTGCAAGAAATTGATGATGGATGTGGAGTAGCTTTTTCCCTTCCTGAAATTTATGATCAGTATCCTTATGCATGATCTTAATGTCCTGTGGATTTTTTTAATTGCTAAACTTTACCTAAAAGCAAGAAGTTAGGTGAATTCAGTGAAATTTACAGAAAAATGTCTTAATTTGTGATTTGTTTGTTTGAAGTTTGGCCAGCTTGAGGTGTGTTATTTTCTCTATGTTTTGGACATTTTTCATATATTTTTATCCAAACACTAAATGCAGTACAATATTAGTGCTTCAGAAAATAAAATACAAAATTAATGAAATCGAATATCAAGGAAAGGTTATTTTAAACCTGTCGTAATATTTATATTTTGCACTTATTCCGCTTTCCATCTTAATCTACTGAGAAACAATATGACATAGAAAAGGCTTTCTATTGTTTACTTTTGACACGTACAGGAAAAACAAAGAGAGCAATCAAATTATTTCATGAGATCCATCCATCTGTCACAATGTTTCATAGCATACCACTGTGACTGCAAAATTGGGCATGACAATTTAAAATAAAATAAATGTAAAATGGTTTCATTGTCTTTTCTTATTTTTTTTTCCTATTAGATGAATAAACGCAGTGATGAAATACATGATCTATAAACATATGGCCTAAAGACTGTCACTTGTTCTTGCACTGACATTCAAACTAAAAGCCTGAAAGTGTCCATATTATGAGATTTTGTCAAACTCTCTGCCTAGTCAAAATGATGACCTGTAATCTTATAGGAGGTTATGTTCATTTTTTGCACTTGAACCGTATCAACAGGCTGGTCCATCCAAGATGAGGTTCACTAGTAGTTTTGAAGACGTGTAATTCTTTTTGCCTAGAAAATGCCTTGCAAGGCCCTGAAAAATAGACAGGAGTTCCATTTAACATATTCAAATTTTCATAGTTGTATTATAAAATATAAATTTTTAACTTAAACCAATATTAACAACATGCTATTTGTGAACTGCTAAGGAAAAAGAACTCAGAATTTCTGAGTTTAAAATAGTAAGACTATAAAAATTCCCAAGAGATGAGATCACTCTTTACTAGAAATTACATTTGACAGATGTCAGTTTGTCAGCAAGAGTTGCTTCTCTTTGATTTTTTTCTTTTCCTCTCCATTTACACAGATGTATTAACTGCTTTGGATAGACAAATTGGCATAATGAAGACAAGAACATTAACTGCTTGAGTTTGAGAACCAGCCCCAATTTTGACCCACAATTAATTTAGCCACACATGACAGCAGATAGATCAATAGGAGCCAGGCTGGTGATCCAGCAGCTGAACACAGTCGTGTGCAGAATGACAGCAAAGAAACTCACTACCATTTACCACTACTATTGAAAACATCTATAAAACTTATCTCAATAAAATGGCTTCTATCCATTAAGAAATTAATCCAATAGAAATGCAATTATTTTGGTTTTAGGTTTTTTCTCCCATACATTGCTTTCTATAAGATCTGAGCACATTTGGCAGTGACCTGTGGAGCAGGCAAGTGGAGCAGTTTAAGAAATTACAGACATTACCTGTAAGCATATACTACAACTGCCCTGCTTCATACCACCACCCCTTCAGCACACCCAGAAGTCCAGAAAACATCTGTGAGGTGACCCCTCAGTAGATCCATGCACATTCTGTAGCGCCTGTTTAAGCTCACAGTCACTGGAGCTTTTCAGCTTGCTACCTGTTTTTTTCACTGAAGATTTGAGGTGTACCCATGTAACGGCTGTGAGGGTAACACCTCTGGCACTAGTAGAAAACTACTGTGGTATTATTCTAGGGCTGCTTTAACCAGGCCCATAATCTGCAGCTGGTCTCTCAGCCATATTCCAATATATTTTGGAACCTTCTAAATTTGTCGTCTTCCAAATTAGGCTGTTACTTATTAGATGACTGGCATACAGCTAACTTGTGGGCAAGAACAGCTGAAATTGGTGTGAAGGATGAATTGCTGCAAAGTGGTGCTTACTGATTGTTTTTCTTTTGCCTCTTCCTAGCACATTCCAAATTCCAAACTGTGTGACGTGCCCACTGTTAACTCCGTGAAGAAGACATGTCCTAATGGTTTCCATGACATATATGTTATCTTGTTTTTTACTGTTTCAGATAATTGTGTCCACTATGACATTAGCCACGAACTGCATCTATGTTCTATGTAGCTGTCCTTTCTGTCCACATAAGAAGTTTCACTTAAATTTATACCATTCAGAAGCATTTTAAGGTGAAATAACAATCTCTTCAGACAATTTATGAGTATGTAAACATGCAGGCAGAGGTTCATGCTGTCAAAACTGAATTAATTATTTTTAATCACGTTATGAAGGAGAAGATAGCACAATACTTTTGCGTAGTTTAATCACTAGAAATTACTTCTGCAAGAAAATCCACCATACCTGAAAGAGGAAGTGACCTTGTAGAAACAACTCCTTGTTCAGATGTGACATTCCTCTTTCACACTTTACGAATTTTCAAACTAGATCACAAAAATGTAGAAAGAGAGGATGTTCATACAGTTTGCATGTGATCACTTACGTGAAGAGCGGCAAAAAGCAGAGCCAAAAGACTTTCTCCCTTTCCATAAGAAATGTCTTTACCTACTCAAGGAGAGGGAAAAGTGCGAGAGACAGAAATTAACAGATTTGTATCTCTGAAGTAGCAAGGGTAACTGGTCTCACACAGAATGATGAGGCAAATCCAGTAAACTGTGGAAACATTGCAGCTGTAGATCCCTTTACAGCAGAGCACTGGTTCCAAGCAGGTTGCTAGTTCCAAGAATTTTCAGGCTACCTGTAATATGCTGCGAACCTTCTGTTGCCAACCTGGTCTTTCACAGACAGCGACATCCTCAAAATACTCATGAGAGTTATAGATTGATGTAAGAACAAAAATCAGTGTTGAACAATTTATATTTGGCTCCTGGATATTAACCATGCAGGGTCCAATGGGTTTGCATACCACGTTGTTTGGCTAAAGCTCTAAGACCACAAAAAAAAAAAATTAAAAAGAAAGAGAATAAAACAAGTTTGGCAGGTTTGGCACAGAGTCAATTATTTCCCAGACCCACATTTTAAGGTACCGCATTAGCTATCATTACACCTCTTAGTAAAGTCCTGTACCTTGGCAGTGCTGGCTCTGCCAGTGTGACATCTGAGAACTTGGCCTACTGCTGCTCAGGGACCTGCTCATTTGAAGAATGGAGACCCATGAGGAGAAAGTGTAAAGCAGAGAAGAAGGGCTTATGATACTCATGGGAAGAGTGTGAAAGGACAGACAGGGAGACCAAAGAGCAGCAAAAGAGCAATTAAAATGGAGGGAAGACGACCAAGGAAGCATAGCAATATTAGGAAATAGAAAAGGCATCTCGGTGTGGCAGGTATGAAGACCCATCGGCACCTTTAAGGGAAGTGAGTGAAGTGGTATTGTGAGTGTCAGAGCTTAGGACGTGAAGGAAGGCAGTGTGTTAAAGGAATAAGCAAGACATGGGTAGCTGGCACTGACAGGGGACATAGGCCATACAAAGACAACTTGGGAATGGATTGTGTGGGCCAAAAGGTGACTGAAGAAATGTAGCTTCTTGAACAAGACTCAGGCATAGGAACATGTGGGCTGTGACTCTCTAAGGGAGAGAGTTAGGACAGTATGAGGGTGCATAAGGTCTGAAAAAGAGCATAGTAGTTTAAAAAAGGCAGGAGAAAGGAGATTAAAGGTAATATTAGAAGCAGAATTTTGTATCTTTGCAGAGAAGCCTGAATGGAGTAGACCTGATAAAGAACATGTTCTGATGGGTAGCACAGGCAGAAATCCAGCAGTTTTTCACCAGGGAGTTAATGTGCAGCCAAAGACCCAAATCATTGGCATGTGCAATTAGTATGGCAGAGGAAGTGGGAATACTTAGTCATATAGCATTTATATTTAAAGGGTATGGCAATACACAAGAACTTCAAAAATTGGAAAGCAGGAAAGAACAAAAATAAACATATTTTTAATATTTCTAAAATGATTTTGTAGAGTCAGTCATGATTTTCATAGGAGTTTCATTAGTGAGTTTTGAACATAGGAAATTTGCACTGAGTTGTATTTTTTAAAGATTTCACAACAGTTTTTGGGAGAGAAGAGTTAAAACAGCCGCTTAAAATAGCAAACTTCAATTTTCATGCTTTTCATTACTTTTCATTACTTTTCATTACTTTACAATTCCTCTAACAGCAAATCTGAATGAAGAGGTTTTGGGAAGCATGAAGTAAACACTGCTTTTTTATAAAATAGAGCAGACAGTGATGGATTCTGTCTTTTGGAAATCCAGAAAAGTCAGTCTTTTTCATTTCCATTACTGCACAACATATTCTGCACTTTCTGGCTTTTATAAGAAGAAGCAATGCCAAGTTATGTCCCATCATATGAATGCAGGCATCTTGGTTAATCTGGCACATCATCACTCAGTGTGTTGCCTGATCAAATCCGTGCTTTGGAAAGTCATTAAAAAAAGTAAAAAAAAAAAAAATCCACAAACAAACAAACAGACAAAAAAACCCCCCAAGAACAAACAAACAAACAAAAAAGTGCACAAACATATGCACAAAAAAAAAAAAAAACACCAAAAAATGCTCTCCCAAAGGTAATAGTGATTCATTCATTGTCTCCATAAAAGGGCTTTAGAAATCAGTCTGTACTACAACTGTGTGACACTGACCTGGCAGCATCAACAATTCTTGGTGGTAATATGACTGTGAGTGTCCATAAAATTCCGTTTTATCTTTGTGAAACTCACATTTAAGTCTAACCTTACTGGCCATGCTCTCTATTTAAAATATTTCCAGCAAGATCAGAACTCGTAGTTTGGTACAGCTATAAACAAACCTTTCCATATTTTGGTGTGTTAAGAGCTGCTTTAGCATAACTGATTGCAACAATTAGGGGAATATTATTGCATTACAGCTAAATTTTGATTTGATGACATGTGGCCTAGAGTAGACAATAAACTCTCTTCTCCAGCATAAAAACATTAATCATTCTCTAATAAAACCATGAAATGTTGACATGTACAACTCTAATTGCAATAATGACCTCAAATTTGGGCATTGCTTTTGTATTAATCCCACTAGCTTTGGTAAAACTATCTAATAGAACCCTAGAACTCTGACATGAATTGGTCTAATTGTAATAATCACTCCAATCATGGGTATTTTCTTAATCCCACTAGCCTTCATTAAACCTTCTGTCAGGATTTAAATATTTATTTAGGGACATGGTGTTGTTTCAATAAAATCTTGATTTTATAACAACTTAGGTTTTCAAGTTGAGAACAAAGCCCAAGAACTTCCTAAAATATTTCTGATGTTAATTAAGTTGTTGGGAGCTTTTTGTGCAAGTCAAATTCATCTTCCTAACATGGAAGTTCCAGTCTTATTACCTTTATTGCAACCAGCATTTTTTTGGTTGGTTGTTTGTTTGTTTGAGGTTTTTGTTTTGTTTTGTTTTCTCTTCTCCTGTTTACTCTGAATTTTATCTGCAGTGTTTATTTTGGGCCTGGGCAACCTACAAATAATTTCATTGATACTTAGTGAAATCTCAGGCTTTTTTTTTTACTTTCTGTGGCAAGGAATGATGGCTTCTGATTGCCTGTGTAAGCTTGTTTTGTTTTTTGAAAATAGCAATTGCTTTCTAGAAACAATGACAATTATTACTGTGCCTCTGTGAAGACTGAAGATAAATCTCAGTGGCAAATTCTCTCACTTGTAATTGTTACATTAATCCTGTTAGTAATATAAACTTCAGTACATTAGAAGAGTAATGAATTTGCCCATTGATATGAAATCTTTTTTGTCACATCAACTGTGGCAATATACAAAAGGAAAATACTTCCTTTCTTCTGAAAAAAACCCAAAGGAATTTTTAATATATGTGAAAGGACTGTGACCGCTGTTCTATGGGGAAGATGGTGTTTTTTCTTCATAAAACGTCGTAAAAGGAAAGACTGCAACACATAACCTTCGTAAAATTTGTTGGAACCTGTGTTTGCATAAAAACAATAACCAATTTTTGTGGTGATGAAAAATAACATGTGATGAGTGTGTTTCAGATATGGATCACCCCTCACGACATTAAAGGCTTATCCCAAGTTGCCCCTCATTTTTCAGATTAATCAAACAAATTTTTCATTGGCTGTGCTAGTGGTGCCCATGGGGACACCTCAGAAAACCTGATTTCTCATAAGTGGTGCCTTCTTGTCACTGGAAATAGCACTGAGCTTCTTGCACCTTCTCTAGTGCAAATGTATCCAAATTTGTCTCCTAGGTCCCTCCTATAAACCCGGGAGAGAAACAGGTCTTTGTTGATATTCATTTTGGGGATTTTAATTTTTGCTAAGGTTAGATTAAGGAAGCCTTGGAAATTATTCTTTCCCTTAAATTATCTCCTAGAGTGATAGGTGCTTACTTCACCTATAGATCCCTTCAAAATATTAAATGAAGTGGCTCCCCCGCCACCTCCCTTAAAACTTCTGTTCAGACCTCGAGCTTGGGCTTTCTAAGATTATTGGTGCAGTTCAGCCACACAAAGTTTCTACAACAGCCTGTGTGGATGTGAAAGATGACAAGGTCTTGAGTCTCCTCTGTAATGTCAATGTCAAACTGTCATAAAACGAAAATTTTGTGAACCAACTTTTCTACCAATCCAACTTTTTTATGTCATCCAAACACAGGAATCAGCCATAGTCCCTATGTTTACAGAGGGCAGTTGTGATTCAGACTGCCTGCTTCTCACTTTCTCTCTATTGACATCTGTATTCTTCTTCTGTTAAAATGAAGAGTATAAAAGGTTATCTGCTTCCAAAAGCATTGTGTCACAGCTAGGCCTATATGGTCTTTGATAGTGAACCTCAATTTATTGTTCATCATACTAAACCTGCAAGGGCAAGCAGAGAAGCACCGACTCTGCCCTCCCCAAATTCCTGACGTGTCTGTTGGAGGCACAGGGTGCGGGTGCTGCACACTGGCACCTCTGACAACACGAGAGAAGAAATTATGTGGGCTGTGATGGGAAATGCATCTGATGTAAATGGAGTCAAGAAGCCTTCAGAATTAATTGTTAGGGAGTTAGGAGAATTAATGGGTTATAATCAATCATTTTCTCACTCTTGGCAATGTGAATGTGAATCTCAATAAAGCACAATTGTCACCTAAGTATAAAGTTGTTGCTAACATTAGCTATATGGACAAGGTTAATGAAAATAATACTGTACACTCTGCTTGAAAAATTAAGACAAGTTCTAAGGCCAGTGTGGGGTAACTACAGAAATTTTCACTGAAAGATGGCAGACTCTGAAACAGAATCTTTATTAATGCTGCTGATACATCATAAAACTCTGCTCCCTTCTGAGAACTGTACTCCAAGAGCTGTGCAATAGCTTAAGCAAAGATGTGCAAATGTTTAAACAGAATACATATTTTCAAACATTTGCACAATCACTAAGGGAAATGTGTGAACAATCAGATGTGCGTGCCAGAGACAGCTTGTACTCACTCTATAGTCTCATCATATTTTGTGAAGACAGGAAGTACAAAACCATACTTTTTGAGTTATAAGAATGAGTTATATTCTGGTTTCACTTCACCATTCTGAGACCAGGAACCTTAAGCATAGGCACAGTGCTCTAGCTCAGCCCATAACTTCATGTCATAATTTAGTTTCACAAAAAAACCCCTTAGATTTAGTATTGGCATGAGGTAAAAGGAGGAATATAGAACTTAATCCTTACAAGTCACCAATTTTCAGTTCATTTGAAGGCAAAGGCTTTTTCATCACTGTTGTTAACTGATGTGCCAATCAGTCTTAAAAGTCTAATTGCAGTAATTATTATACTTCTTAAACTTCACCAGCAGGATTAACCGGGCCATGACTCTGTTGACTAAAAGTGACACTCAAATATGTATGCAAAAGGTCTCCTTAATATTAACAGAAATTCTGCTTCTTTTTCAGTAATAATTTGACCTTCTATTTTAGTATTACTTCAAGATTGTATTAATTAGGAGTGTTGGTTTCCAACAAGCTGTATCCTTGTGGAGTTTTGTTACAGTGACGTACCTCCTGTGACATGGTGTTGAGAAAAACTTGTCATTTATGGGTTTTTCTGACTTTAGAGTTTAAAGTAAGGAAGTGTCGTTGCAGCCAAAATCCATTTTCCAAAAGGCCCCTCTCATTATAGGTTTTGAAGTGTTTTTTTAAAGTGGAAATGAGTATTGCAAGAGGAAATTACTATAAATTTATTTTAATCTACACCATATGGTGGATAGTTTTGGCCTAACTCCAAGATTACAAGTCCTGATAAGAGAAATACAATTCAGCAGAAGATAGGAACTTATTTCCTGAAGCTGGACTTCTTCAGGAAGAAAAAATCAGATCATCTCTACCCTATCTTCATGTATCATCCCTGAACTGCCATATTTCAGCAGAGCATATTAAATTAACTCACGAAAAATGATGCTGTAATCCAGGAAATGGGAATGGTTCCAAGATTTAGATTATCTTCTGGAAAGCAACATAACAGGGTGGAATACACAGTATTCTGTGATAAAGTCATGAAGTTATTAAAAGCTGTGGTATGATCAAACGTATAAAAATCACATCTTTACCCTCGTCTTTCTGTTCAGTCTTTAATCTCTTTTCATGAACTTAGTGATTGTAAGAGTTCAGTTTGCTGAAATGTGGAATTAGATGAAGCTGTGTCCTTTTTCCAAATTTTTTTCAATTTTTTTTTCAGTTATTAGGATTTTAAATATTTTCATTAATTATCTGTAAAATGGAAACAAATAGAAAAGATACACTGCATAAAAACTTATTTGAACTACTTCTAGAAATGTAGTTTTCCACCTAGGTTTTTTTTTTTTTCCCTTAAGATTTATAAATGTCAAATATCTTGTAAGAGGAATTTATTTTGGTTCAAAACAGAGTGATTTTACTATGGAAGGATTAATTTTTTTACGATTTTCTGGTACTTTATTGAGAAAGTCTATGAAACAAATAATGTGAAAGGAGAGCATGAGACAAAGATCACACTGTAACCCTCATTTCCATTTAATAGACAAAATAATTTTACTACACGTACAGTACAGGGAATAAAAAAACCCAAACTGATTCAAAATTTCACATATCCTGCTCAAATAAGGATCATCTGTGTACAAATATAAGCAGTTCCAGTTACACTGACCACTTCTTTTCACTGTGGATTCAGATAGTTGTTTGACCTGATCACAGAATCATGCGTTCTATGAGTTGGAAGTGACCTTAAAAAATCATCTAGTTCCAACCCTCCTACCACGGGCAGGGACACCTTGCTCAAGACCAAGTTTCGCAGGAAACTTTTGCAGGGCCGTGAAATCCACAACTTTTCTGGGCAACCTCTTCACCAACCTCACAATAAAATATTTATTCTTAATATTTAATCTAAATCCACCCTACATTGCTTTAAAGTCCTTTTTTCTATCACTATATCTCCTTGCAAAAATACCTNATTGCTGAGTCGTGTTCAGCTTCTTGACCCTCAACAATCCCAAGTCCTTCTCTACAGGAGAATGCTGCTCTCAAATGCTGATCATGATGTGGTGTGTGCAACACTGGCCAGTCATTAGTAGTTAAAATTATACCAGTTAACTATTTACTGTTTTCTACTGAGCATATGTGCTCTGTGCTTAGGAAAAATGAATCCAAAATAGCAAGTGTGTCTTGATCATCCCTTTTTTATCACTTTTATAAGAGCTAGAGATGCCTATGAAGGCTGTGAAAAGGGCCACATCCAATGAAGAGAACAATCTGCTCATTCTGTATCTGCAGAAAAATAGTCTTTGAAGGCTTCCTTCTCCATCCCACAAAGATTTTGTGTTTAGGACACAAAGCAACTCAGAAGCTTCCATAAAAGAAATACTCAGAAGCACTCTCTGTGTGCAATCTCCACAAGGAAATTTCAAGGAAGTATAAAAAAGAACTCATCAAAGTGATTAAAAAAAGGAAAATATTGGGATAGTAATCACTACTTCAAAAAGTCTAATAATGATGTATAAGAAAACATACAACAAAAACACTGTGTAAAACTGTTCCAAAAGTCTTTGATTTAATCAATGTGCTTAGCTGGTCATGAGCAGTGCTGCTTATTTTACCCCCAGAAAAGTCATATATGTTGATTGTAAATCGCTGAACTTCATCTAAGGAAAAGAGAAAGTCAAGTCCTCACATGGGAGCAGGCATACAAGAGGATATATGTTAACTGCTCCCATGTAGCTGTCTCCATCAGGATACTGCCTTCAATAGGGGGTGTGTGAAGAATCTACAAGAGTATATATTGTGTTCCTAGATTACTTTCCCATCCTCCAACATTTTGCAGCCTAGGGACTTCTTGAATAATAGAAACATAAATAATAGTAAATAATTATATCAGTAAGCCATGAATTATTCACCAGATGATATATACAAACAGCCTTTCTCACATGCATACAGAAACCCATAAAGGCTGATCTATGTTGCAATGTTTAAATCCATTCATTGCCAGCAGAAGAAGGCTCTCTTCTCTTTTATGGGTGAAAGAAAACAGGAAAAGAGTCACAGGAGGGGGTTTTGTCTATATTACATGTGTAGCACTTTGCGAGGTCTGAACTTGGAAGGCTATTTCTGTAAGAGGAAAACTTCATGAGGGAGTTACATCTCTTTGTAATCTGTACAAAATAGAATTATTTACAGACTATATCTAGTCTTGCTTCCTTTAACATACGAAAAGTCCAATAACAGGATGTAGCTGACATCCTGCCCAAAAGTATCTCCTGGACTTTTGCTTTCATGGGTGTGTCTCTGTCACAGCTCAAAGACTTCCTTGTCTTACTTCTTGTCTCCAAGACCAGCAGACAGACACAACTCCACGATATGGGACTGCCCTCAGTTATGTGCTTCATCAGTATCTGGGGAATCCTTTGGACCGTGTGGTTCTGGTTTTGTTCAAAATAGCATTGTGGTTTTGCTACCTGACTACAGAAAATAAATTTTATATAGCTATCTTAAGTAATATTATTGTTATTTATCATCTTCAGTATGTTACTTGACACCTAAGAGCACCATTTCTTGATCACATGGAGTGACTGAAAATGCCTTTGTTATGGAAAAAAGATCTGCCATGTTCAGAATGAGAGATCTCTACTTTATGCCTTTAATTTTAAGCATTTTTAAACCCAGAGCAAAACAAGAAATAAGTGTAGAGGCAAAGGAGTTTTCTACCTTTTTTGCTGTTGTTGTTTCACAGCAAAATAAATGCTACATGAAAATATTGAAGCAGCAATGAGAAGAGACTGTCAGCAGAAGTACAGGGATTACTGCTTCATAAATTTGTTCTCTAGGGGATTTATTCATGACTTGAGGTGAATAGTTCTGACTGAGCTGTGCATCTGGAGGTAATCTTGTTAAGGGTCTAGTTTCCTGTTGATCTGACATGGTAACAATTGTGACCACTTCTGTCTAGCAGACTGCACTGGTTCAGAAGGTATAGGTTCAGGCATAGGATTTGGTTAGCTCTGTCCTATGGAGGAAGAGAGAAGAAATACCTGGAAGAAATACCGTGATGTGGCAACTGCTCAAGTGTGATGTCTTGCATGTTTGTGCTCTGCTGGCTGTGAAGGCAATGGAATAAATAATGATCAAATGAAAAGCATACCTGCAGTTTAGATGAGAATTATTGATCTATGTAATTTATCATTTTGTTAATTATATAATATTTGAAATAAATTCATCTTTGTAGGTCTGTTCAGCTCAGCCACACGTATATTTTAACACATGACTAGAGCTAACATATAAGTAATCCCATAAAGCTGTGCCTCTGCCTTCGGTATCTTGCCAAAGCAGAACCCAATTCCCATAGAAATAATATCTTCATTTAAATATGCCTGTATTATAGACTTAGTTATATTTCCTGGATACTTCACTTCAGTTGATTTGATTTAGAAAATCAGAAGATGTAACTAGGAGAAAACTCGCCTTTCCACATCTGACTTAATAGAAGAAACATGTATTTAGAAAAAAAAACAAAAACAAAACCAAAAGCAAAACCAAAAACTAAAAAACAAAACCACATAAACAAACAAACAAACAAAAAAAGTGAAGAAGCAGCTATTTGTATTGAAGAACTGCCTTATTTACCCCAGTTTTATTCACAATGCCCGCTCCCAGGCTTCTCAAGCCTCAGTGCATGGCAGCAAGCTTTGAGGTGAGAGGTGCAAGCAGCAATGGAGAAGTGCATTAGAGACTGCCACAGGAACTTGAATATGAACAGTTTCACAGCCCAGATGGCATATGTTGCAGGATTCTGTAAGAGCTATACAATGGCATTGCTAGCTTGCACTTTTTGAAATGTTGTAGAAATTGGGAGAGGCCCTCAAAGACTGGAAAAAGCCAAATGTTTGGCACTTCTTCAATAGAGGAAGGAGGATCTGGAAGTATGAACTGGTCACTCTCATGTCAATCTCCAGGCAAATAGTCAACATGGAAGAGAAGAGGGTGACTGGAACACAAAGTGAGAGAAAAAACTCTCTGGACAATTGCATTCCCAGGATAGGTGCCAACAGTTTGAAGCTAAGCTATCAGTCAGTCATGAGTGACACACTTTGGGGTTAGAACTGTCATGGAAAGTGTTAAGCAACTTTACCAACAATCCAGTCAGTGGACGAAATGGACCCTCAACAAGTTTGAAGGACACCATGGTGGGACAGCATGCATGTCTGGAGGGTAGGCCTGCCCCCTGAGGTGACCAGTATGGGCAGGAAAAATAGGCTAACAGAAACCTTGCAGAGTACCACAGGGACAAATGAAAAGCTGAAGTAAACAATTCCATGCATTATTACAAGCAAGCTGGAAACTCAACATCATTGTTAAAAAGCCCTGGGAGTTCTGCTAGACAACATGAACAAGCTGACTAGAGGTGTCATCTCAGGTGTAAGTACGTGTGTCTGGAATATTTTCACTGATTTTAGTTAAGATTACTTCTGCAAAGTTACTACAGATTTACATTAGTATGAGATCAAAAGTTAGCAGCACTTCCCTTATGGTGGAAAATGACTGTTTATTGCATTTTAAGCTTCATTCTGCATACGTGTAGTAATATTGTCAATTCTCACTTTGACTGTTACATACACGCGCACACACATAGAAATCACTGTGAATGTAATTTTAACACCCAAGAAATTACTCTAAGTGTTTAAATAGTTTAGTCATGGTGTGTTACAGCTCCTATAACTGCATTCTAATTCCATAGTTCTGCAGAAGGTTATTTTGAAATTATGGTCTTTTTACTTCACAAAAAATGAGAATCCAACATTCTCAAATACTAAAGAATCTAAAAATGTAGAAAATTCCACAGCTCTTTGCTTCAGTTAAACTCAGATAGAAAGTGAGTACCTTGGAAAGTCATGCAGTAAAAGGACAAGGATGAAACAAAGAGGGAGTATGACTGAGCACTATGAGCAGAACTGACAAAATAATTATCATAAGTACAAATGCAATTAACCTTATCTTCACCCTGTGCTGCTGTTGTTGTCTTGGCTATTTTAAATCATCATTCTGAGGACAAGGTAAAAAAGAGGACTGGATAAGAAAACAAAAATCACATCTCTATAATATTTTATTAGGTGTATAATAGGAAAAAAGAAGTAAAGTCACATCTTCATGACACTGCTAAGGCTTATACTGTAAAAAAAAAAAGAAACGTGCATCTCAGACACAGAGGGTGAATCTTGTAAGTTTCCTTTAACTAAGGATAAAAAATCATTCAAACTTATTGTCATTGAAAGCAACACAGATTTCTCTAGGAATCAAATTTGGTAAATTCAGCATCAACTTCAGTCATTTGCCATCTTTTACGTAAGGGCTATGTACTTCTTACAGTCTGCTGTGTTCACTTCTGCTTTGGTTTCACTCAGTAGCTGAATCTTTATTTAGGCTTCCTTGAAAAGCTAATAAAACTGTTTTTGTTGTTTTTTAGAGAAATAAAGATCTTTACATTGTTGTTTTGCATTTACATGGTTTCATTCAGAAGGGTGAACAGAGTGCTAACTGTCTTGTGCTTGTCCTGTCCCCAGGCTATTATGATTTTACATTTCCCATCCATGTGTGATTAATCACATTAAAATTTTCCAAGAAGAAACTTTGATCCCGTGTCTAATAGACAAATGATATCTTTACAAAAATACTGAGCCTGTATAATGGAAAGTATTTCTTTGTTTTTTAGTAGTAACCTTTTCTCAGTCACATTATAACCGCGATTTGCACTCAGCTTAGAAAACAGACTCTTTTTTTTTCCAGAGGCTTAACACAATTAGCAGGACACAGAACTGTAGTTTTTCTCAACCAAAGCAGTTTCAAAGGAAGATAAAAGTAAAAAGTCAAATTCTCTACAGCTGACAATATTTTTCTGAGATCATCACAGAGATCATCACAGCTGGGGCTACTACTAACAGTGGTCTGTCAGTGGTTGGCATTACAATACACTGCCTTCTCAGTCTTCATGCCAAATGTGATTTGTAATAAAGAGACTGGTTCCTATAAGCAAGGCAGTGCTCAGTTAAAAATCCCACTGAGAGATTTTATCCTTCCTGCATATTTAATCTTCTTGGAAGCTACCGTCTACATGTCACGATATCCTAAAATATAGGCATGGATTCTTAAAGTATCTCTGCAATTTCACAAAAACAGTGTGCCAAAAACTTGTTTAATGTTCTTTCTTGTTTTGATCTAACACATTGTGGAAAATTGTACACAACACAGTGAGAACAAGAGGGGAATTCTGTGAATATGATTTTGTTGATGCCTTTTATGATTTGGTGGGCTTTTTTTGTTTGTCATTTTGTTTGTTTGTTTGTTTGTTTTGGGGGGTTGTTTGTTTGTGGATTTTTGTTTGGGTTTTTTTTACTTTTTTGGGGGGGTTGTTGTTGATTTTGGTTTTTTGTGTGGAAGGTTTTTCTTTGTTTTGTTTTGTTTTGTTTTGGTTTGGTTTGGTTTGGTTTGGTTTGGTTTGGTTTTGTGCTGCATCTAAATATAAACCGATCTTTTTTTAGGCTCTAAGATGTATCTTACTTTGTATTGTGATATCCTGTTCCCTGTCACACTGAAGAAGCCTGCAGCTGTCTAAAGCTTAATTATGCATGAATGCAAAGCCGAGATGCTTGGCCAATAGTGCCTCAGCAGAATATGGTTTCTCACTTGTTTTTGTTTGAATTATAATTGGGTAGATTTAT
>VXBQ01007724.1:114740-131150 GCA_013400175.1 Phainopepla nitens | reverse complement strand
GTGAGAAATGGTGTCAGAGGCTTCATGAAAGCCCAGGAATGCACATCTACTGCCTTTTCTTCATCTGCTAAGTGGGTTGCCTCATCATAAAAGGAGATCAGGCTGTTCAAGCAGTCTGTCCATGCTGGCTGGACTGATCCCCTGTGTGTGTTTTGCACATGCCACATGACAGCACTCAAAATTATCTGCTCCATGAACTTCCCCAACACCAAGAGAAGGCTGACAGGCCTGCAGTGCCCCAGATCCTTCTTCCAAATCTTCCACCCAAATCTGGGTGGCCTTCAGTCAGTTGTGACTTTGCCAGTTGCCCATACTGGCAAATGATTGAAAGGGTTTCTCTTGCTAGCCCCCTCAGTACCCATGGGTATACCCCTTTTTTTGGACTTGTGTGTCCACCTGGATTTCCATCTGAATGATGGGGCCTTCCTTCTGCTTCCCTTAACTCTCTTCCAGCTCTGGGCCTGGGTGCCCAGAGGACAACTCATATTATATCTGGAAGCATTATTACCATGGCCACAGTGATATTTCACTCTGTATCCAGTAAAGAGTGGCAGTTTTCCTTAGCCCTTGTTTAGTTGCTGAGGATTTTTTTTTTTTTAAATCTTTTACAGCAGTAGCCTGTACAAATGTAACAATAAAGCTGGTCACTCCTGGGATTTTTGTCACATGCTGTAGAAGGGTACACATTTGACCTACTGGGATATCATTAAGCAAAGCAAGTAATAAGTCTGCTATAATATTTATTAAAAATGCGAATGATGCTCAGAAGTATGCTTTTAAATTGATTTGGGAGAACAAAAGAGTAAGTATTAAGAAATGCAGCCAGTCTGTTTCTTTCAATGGCTCCTGTTTTGCTGATCATTTCAAGGAAGGAAAAAAAAGACCCTGCAAGGAAAGTATTACAACCTTGGCTGAAAGAAAAATAAGTATGTGCCAGAAGATGTAACATTCTTCCTACTAATTTCAAGTGTTTACACGTATTTAATGGTTAATGTTGCATTACAATGAATTTTCTAGTCAAATGACATTCACATCAATGCCGAGCAAATCTAAATAGTCAGACTTCTACTGTGGTGAAAGTTCTTTGGTGCAGATAAATATTGTGTTTTATCACTAAAACAATCACTACCCTGAGGTGCTAAAAGAGAAGACAGTCATCAAAAACAGCATTTTCTGTCTCCTTGTATTCAGTTCAAATTCTTAGGGTGAGGCAGTTGAACTCCTCTGGTGAGAACATTTTTCAAGGTCCAATTTTGTTTCTTCTTTAAGTTTGTAATTTTCCTTATTGTCTTTTAAATTCACCCCCTTACATTTATTTAAAAATATTTGAATTCTTTTCTCCCTATTGTTTCTAGGCAGTATTCCATTGAAATGTCTGATTGTATTTGTTCTACTGAGGCACTGGGTGTAGCAAAAGTGGTGAAGATGTTTCTTGGCCATTGTATTTTATAAAAGTAAAAAGGCCATTTTGGAGGAGCTAGAGACCAAATTCAGCTGCCTTTGCACAGAAAGACATTAGTCATACAGCTTCTTCACACTGACCTCACATGCATCTTAGAGTGTAGTCTGGCACTGCTCCTTAAATTGCAGTGAGCATGAGCTGGTTCCACTTGTAGAGAAGATTGTTCCTCCATGTCACATCGTCCTGTCCTCTCGTCAGCACCTTCAAACAGTACTTCAGGGGAAACTTGGGTGCCTTGGATGGTCTGAGACCACCTAGCATTAACAGAGGAGAGTCTATGCCTCCCTGCTCCTCTCCCAGCCCTGAGCTTAACCTCTCACAGCTGCCACCTCCAGAGTCCTCATCCTACCCTCAGCTGATCAGGCAGAAAATAAGCCATATAAAAAAAGTGAATAATTTCTGTACTTTGTACCACATTAGTTCTAAAATATCTGTCTACCTCTCACTAATTCATAAATGCCAATCCACATGGAGAAAGGAATTTAAAAACAACTTGAAAAAAAATCTGAAATATTTTCTCATTCTGTAATGAAAGTACTGCTAAGTTTCTGCCTCCTAATGATTTCCATCTGTGCATCCAGGATTTGAAAATACTAAAACTGTCATACAACCCTGTAGATATAAATTTAAATACAACTCCAAACAGACCTATGTTCCTCTATTCCATTGATGTTTATCTCTTTATCACTCTTTCATCCAGCTGCATCTTGTTAATGATAAAACAGAAGGACTTTGAAAGGATTTTGAAATTGTTAATTTAAATGTTAGCACCTTAAGATGAGTTCTTATAGTCAGGGTAAGCACTAAATTTGCTTGGGTTTTTTTAGCCAGAGACTTACTAGCTAATGACAGAAAGATCTCTTTCATGTGTAAAAATATAATACAATCTGTGGAGTTGATGTGAGACTTGAACCTCCTCCGGTTCTGGGAAAACAAATATATAGCCAGTTCAAAGCTAAGTGAAGGATTGCATTGGTAAAGTTATACTAGTTCTTTGTCCTGTTAGTCCTTGGATCTCCTTGTTGGGATGATTCTTTGTTCAGAATCATTATTCTGAATTATCAGGGCAGTCGTTGTGATGGTGTCCTAATGAGCATAACTACATGATGTGAACAATATTACATGTTTTCCTCCAAGGCACTGGCATCCATGTAAGTATGCCAAATATTTGCAGAAGGCTTTCAAAACTAAACACATTTGCAATCTCTGTACAGTAACAAGAAATCAGATGACAATAAAATTACTGTGTAGTAGACATATGCACACACACCACGTAAGTCTAGCTTGAGTTATGGATACCCTTAAACTAAAAATAAATTTAGCTGTGCTTTTGCCTGAAGAAAACAGGAACTTCTCACATATGGTGTGCATTATTTTCCAGGCTACATCATGTCTATACCCAGCAGCTCTAACCAAAAAAAAAAAAGAAAGGAAGCTCATCCTTTTTATCTGTTAATAACTCATAATGGTCATGGTCACGTTGTGTAAATCAGAACATAAATTTGAATACATTTCAAAACTTTTCACAATATATCTCATACAGCATAGGATCCATGATACATAAAGAAAAAACCTGAAAAGATATTTTATTTCATACAAATATGCCTGATCAAATAAATTTTTATATTGGTGACAGGTATACAAGCAGTTGTTATTGCACCTAAAATTTAGTGAAGATTTGAAGTACTCTAACTCTGTTCTTTGTAACTCAGGGACAAGCATTTGGATATAGGTGAGCAGAAATAAAATTTTGTATAGGACAACTGCCATTTCTCTGAGTGTCCAGGCACTGAGTGGACTAAAATTGAACAGAAGGTGGGTTGCATTCGCACTGTGAGTACATATGAGTAAATATTGTTTTTTTGTTTGGTTTTTTTCCCAAAGACGTTTGTAATTGTGTAACTGTGCAGAAACTGTTTGTTACTACCTCATGTGCACAAAACCCCACTGAACAGAGTGAGATATACAAAGGCACTATGCTGTAAGTGCTTTATTGTAAGCATCAGTAACTACATTGTAGATACTCAGAAATGACAGTACTGTAACTGGGCTGAGGCTTTAGTCTCAGGCTGATTTGATTCTATGATTGTTTAATACACAGACTTGCCTCCACCCTTATGTGAGAAGGGTTTGAAGAACATTCACCTGCTTTCCCAAATACCTCATTTTAGAATTAACCCCCGTAGGCTCCCTATCTGACTGGCTGAGAGTCAGGCTCCGTATGAGAACAGTATGGAACAAGAGGCTCCGTTGAATTTCTCTCAGCTGTGCTGAGGAGGAGCTCATTTCTCTCCTTTGAAGACAAACAACTAGTCTCAACTACATCAGACAAAGATTAGAAGAACCTGTGTGACATCCGCTGTATCCCATTTGCAAAAATTATGTAATCATCATGATTTTTTTTTTTTTTTCTTGAAAACACTCAAGGCATACAAGAAGGAAAAAGCTGTGGAAATATGTATTACTACCATCCATCATGATCTGAGGCTTAAATTAGTATCTCTAACTTGCAGTAGAAGCATAATTGCTAACCACTTAATAATTTATTTCATATAATACTTTCCTATTTCCCTCTAATCTGTCCTCTTCTCTTGATTTCTGTTTTCTTCCTTTCTTAGGCTAGGGTTAAAATGGGTGGTACACCTGGCTCAGAAATGGTCTTCCTCTTACTTTTGCCCCTGAAAATTTCTCAAAAACTGTGTCTTCTTGTTGTTCATCTTCTTGCAGAGACACTCATTTCCAAAGCACAAGGAGTACAGTCAACTATGACAGTGCAGGGCATCATTATGTAGAGTCTGAGGACACCTGTTTAATGTGACTAGACTGAGCAAAGAATGAGCAAAAGTATGAAAATTTTCCTTCATGAGAAATAGATTACATGGGTCTCCACCCTGAAAAAATGGACAAATGGGACCATGAGGCCAGAAATATTGTAGAGATTCATTAAAGCTGTATGGCATAAAGAAACTGAATAGGAAATTAGTAGTTTCTATTTCTTGTAATGGAGAATTTGACCTTATAATAAAATAGAAATCAAAGAAAAACACTAGATTCAAAACAAACTGAAGGGAGTGTTTTTTCACAAAATATATATAATTATGCTCTAAAACGGCTCTCCTCAGGTGACCGTCTGCTGTGTCTCACAAAGAACTTGATCAAATATAAAAAAAAAACAAACAAACAACTATTTCTTAGATCATCACATGGATTCAGTTGGGTTTTTTGAAGGCTTTATAATCTCTGGGCAGAAAGTAACTCTCTAAAATTTCTGTAAAGTCACAGCTGGACAAAAAATGTACCGAACTTGAAAAGTAACTTTTTCCTGTTGTCATCAGAGTTTTGTATGGTAAGAAAGTTTTAGTGAAACTGCATTGAGTTGATTTGATTGTCAGTATTTTTGTATATGCTGAAGAAGCAGGGAAAGAGAAAATCAGGAATTCTGGCATCCTTCTTTAACTAGATTTTGTTACCCCATGTAAAAATGAAAGGATTCCTATCTTGAGCCCAGCTCCTATGACTTTCTAAGTAACAGGCAGACTCACAGAAAGAAACAGACCTAATGAGAAAATGAAAATTAATATTTGTAAAATGTTAGCCAACTGAAAATTGATGCAGCCTGTAAAAGTCAAGCCTGTCCAGTGGCCTGTGCCTCATAAGGCATGGGTGCACCCTGCATAGACTAATGGGACAGTTCCTAAACAGCATTCTTGCCATTCACTGGAAAATAAGAAAGGAATTAGACTTTATCTCCAACAGACCTCTTAGTACCTGGTAGTTTTAGGGGCAGTAATTTCTCGGGTTCTTCTACTTACATCTGTTTGATCAAAAGTGATGGCAGTGATTTGTGGATTTATGGATGAGCGAGGTACAAAACATCCTGAGAATTAACTCATGCAGTACCTATCAGAACTCCCCTAACATCTTTCCTTTCCTTCCTCATTCATTCTGGGTTTTAGGGTCATTTGTTCTTTAAGTGAGTGGTTTTGCACCAGATTAACAGATTTTCAAGCACCAAAAATCCTTGTTTTGTGAAAGTGAGGGTAATAATACCATTAAAAATGTCCAGGCACAACCAGAACACCCCAACAGATGTTTGACCTCCTCATAAAAAACCCTTTCCAGTTCCTCAAGCACCTTTCCGAATAATTTCATGGGAGGTCCCGTGGAAGATGGCCAAACTGTTGTAACTTAAAATAGGAAGAAACAGGAAGAAACTTTTGAGAGCAGCTGAGTACAACTGTTCTTTATCTTGACTACAAATTAAGTGAAAAAAAAAAAAAAACAATTCTAAGACTCTGTGTGTTGTTACTATTTTCCTAGAAATTTATTCTCTGTAATTTGGAATTGAGTCTTCTTCCTTAAATGGTATCAAATGGCCTCTCTTCCTAATTACTTCTTGCTAGTCCAAACACTGTACAGGAAAGCATATTGAATTAGTGGACAAATATCAAGGAATTCAATTGTGAACCCGACCCAGATATCTTTTTTTTTTTTAATAACTGAGCTTCTTGCCCATTCATTTGCCTCATATATTTCTCTGATATTTTTTTATATTTCTTAGTTTTTTTTTTTTTATTCCCTTCTGGTTACCATTGAAATAATTTTTTTATGAATTCCAGAAGCACCAGAAGCTCTTAATCCCATTCTTCTAATTCCATTGCAAAAGAGAAGAGAGACTCTGTCTTACACAGTGGAATAGACCTCCAACTCTCACAGGACTCTTTGGTTATACTTAGTAACATATGCTCCAGTCACTAGAGTTGCTCTGAGAAAACTGTTTATTTCTGATGGAGAAAGAGGGGAAAAATAGGCCCAAGTATGTTCCCCTGTGTATTTTTTTTTTCTTTAGCAACTAGAAAATCAAAAGCATTATCCTTCAGTGGATACATTGGCCTTTGATTCTTTTGTCGCTCTGTTATTTCAGTGAAATAAAAAAGGAAATGAGAGACAGTCAGAGATGACAAAAACTGAATATCCAACTCTTTGGGGTATTTTTTCACTAACTCTAAATATTATGTTGAAAAGCTACTAAACTTTTTAACCTAAAGGTCAAAAGTTTACCGTTCTGAATTTAAAAATCTGTTTTTTGTTTTATTAAGAAAATGTGGACAAAAATATACAGGGGAATCCCAACAGTTACATACATCTAGAAAAAACTTATTTCTATCTTGAATTTAATAAATAACTGAACAAGAGAAAACAAATCTAAATTCTGTCAAAGCGCACAGGTGTAAGGAAACCTCAATTTCAGCTAATTAACGTAGAAAAATACAACCTTCTAGTGTGCTACTCATTGTGACCTACAGTAGACACCTAAAATGACTGCTTTTTTTTAGGGTGCAATGTAGCAATGTATCTAATCTATTACTCTCAGCTGACGGTAGGGGAGCCCAGAGAGACAAATGTGTGATGCAGGTTTCTAAAGGTGAGGGTTATCCCCAGAGCCATGCAAACCCTATTACAAAAGTAGAGTATCAGCACTGGTAGACACTGTGGAAGTTAGCACAGTCTCTGTGCCTAATGAACCACACTGAATCTCTGGAAAGACTGCATGGGGGTATAAAGGCATGAAGTGGTAATTCATTATTTTCTGAATATGAGAAAAAAAATTGGGTTGTTTGCATTTTTTCTTTCTCTCATTTCTGTGCAAGATTCTCTAGAGTTTTGGTATCTCTAACCTAGCCAGAAGCACAAGGCAAGAAGTATAGAAGCCAAGATAATTTGGTGATGGGGGATTGATATTGGATTTTGATATTGTTGTCCTTATGAGTTTAGTGGAGACCACAGAACAGAGCTTCCTAGTAGGCTGATCCAGGAACTGACTTCAGGTTGTCTAAATTACAAAGTCTCTAGTGCAAAGACTACTTTTTTAGATCTGCATTTCTACATAGCCTAGCACAGCACAGCCCTGATTTTTGTCTGGCTACACTGCCAGAGTAATAATAATAGTAGTAATAATAATGTAACGGTAATAGTAATAAGGATTATTCTTATGATAAGTCTTAAGCAGTCTCATTCATACTATGCAAACAAGTTTATATAAAAATTTATGTTAAGAGATTGGTTTGACATTCAGTGAAGCAAGAAGTTTTGAATGACATAGATGTAGGGCTGTCATGAACGTACAAAACATTGTGATTGTTGTCACAATTAGATAACTTTATTTGAAAGATGCTAGCCATAAAATAATGAATTGTCAGTACAGAAAGTCATTGTGATACCAACTGTAAATACCAAATGTAACTTAAATTCAGCCTTAAAATGGTCCTGTCCAGTAATTTTTAATGAGGCAATATGCTCAAAAATGCCCTTGATTCTCATCATGTTTCTAGATGCAACCTAGCATCTAGAAACATGATGAAATAGCAGTTTTTTTCAAATTTGAGATACTGTCAGTATTATAGGTACCAATTTGAACATAAAATAGGATGAAACTAATCTTACATTTTCAATGTTCTTTAGCTGTTTTGTAATTGTTGTGGAAAACGCAGGCAGATTCTTTTGTTGTTGACATCAGAAGCAGAGGTCACTCTGGGCCCGCTGAGTACATTCTGAGCTCAAGCAAAAATTGATTTCCTTTTTTTAAAAAGCAGCTGGCATTACAATGAGGAGCTTTCTTTCGATTTTTCTTTTCCACTGAAGCATTCAGTGAATGCAGCAGGCATAATAGGCTGAAGTAAACAGTGTCAGGTTCTGTTATATCAAGAGCTCTTTTAAACTAAGCAGACAAGCTATCATCAGTGGCTGAAACCCTGTAAATGGCAGCAGAGACTGAAAATGAGTTTGTTTCCTGACAAGTGTTTTGACGACATTTTGAAGAATAGAAGGAGATGCTTTGCTAATTACTGTGGCTGCCACATGTTCAGTCATGATACTGTTTCATTAATGAGCAAATATAAACAGCTTGTGTAAGGAAGTAATAGAATTAGGGATTCAATGAAATATGTGCCAGCAACTCAGACCATCATAAACAAGAAAAATATAGACATATCCCCTTTCGTTTTGCCATGTTCACCTTTATTCGTTGAAGGAGCCAGTACAACTCTCAAATGCTTCGGTAAAGCAGGAGCTTTGGTTAAGTTGCCTCACTTGTGGTAAGGCAAGCTAGGAACAAGCATAGAAAGGATAGAGGTGATTTTTTTGTCAATACATTTAGAAGTTAGGGGTAGATATCCTTTGACAGAAGTGCAAATAAAAACAAAAGAAGTATTTTTAGCAAGAGGTGCAATCTGGCTTTCTGCACACAGTCTACCTTCAGTCTTGATCAGGCATTACAGTGGAAGACTTGCAAAACCACAGGCAATTGGTATTGGACATGTTGCAGCAAGAGAGTCTTAATAATGCATGACAACTGAAAAACAGTGCTTCAGCTGGCCACTACCCTTTCTGCAGTGGGCTTAAACAAGGGAGAGTTTTGCCTAGATTCAGAGTTGGCTCCAAGTAGTGGAGCAGCTTTTCATTCATTAAGAAAAATACTCGGAAAAATAAAAACAAAATACACACACACATATATACATGCGTACATGTATACACACACACACACACACACACACACACACATATATATATATGTATTTTAAAAACACCTTTGAGCTGTGAGGTTGCCAAGAGCTAGATCTTAGTGAATGCTGCCTGTTCCCACTGTAGGACAGAGTCTTCTCGTGTTACTGATATTTGAAAATCAAAAAAGAATATGTCTTTTGTATCATGTATCTGTTCTTTTATGACACATAATACCGGGGCATGTTGGGACCTTCCTTTTTGCAGCTGGCAGGAGGAAAAGGAGATGTCTCTGTTTGTTTTGTGAAATTCCTGGAATTTTGTTTACGTACAGTCCCTAGCAGTGTTTATTTACAGGGCATATCCTAAGGCTATGTTCTCCTTTGAGAGAGAATATTCTTGGAGCTTCTCTGGTGTCCTGTAATTGTCAGTTCCAGCTCCCTGCCTTCAATTTCTTCCAAACTACACATGCTGCTTGTCAAGTTAGAGCAATTCATGTTAAAAAAATCCATTTGGAAAAAAATGTATTTCAAAAATCAACACTGATTTAAAATGTTATTGATTTTTTTTTTAGAAAAGTGTATATTTATTTTTATGTACTTTGACCCTTTTGAAACATTTGTAATAGCATGAACAATAAGACAGTGTGACTGAATGATACTCAGAAATAGTTTATGAGAAGACATTTAGCTGAATGTTATGTTTAGAATAGTTTAGAATGGGGAAAGCATGTTAAGATATTAAGGTGAAAATATCAAAGTGATAAAGTGGCTGGTAAAGACAACAGACTTTCAAAGAGCTTAAACAGTGCAAGTCAGTTCAGTCTGAGCACTAGTTGTAAAATTAGGTATAAGATGGGTTGGAAATATACTGAAGTTGCAAACATCAAAGGCCCCATCTCAGTATTTAAATTAGGTGGGGTTTTTTTTTCATTTTTTTAATCCTTGTCTTCCAAAGCTTTGTTGCATTATTGTTTGTTGCTACCTAGAGCCAGCAAAAAACACAACTGGAGTAGTTTCATTTGTTTGCATAAACATATATATGGGCCTTTTATAAATTAGGAAAGTTTTGTTTGTTCATTTGTAGAGGAAATAATGGCATTTGTACTAAAAATCTTCATCTCATTATGTGCTTGACCATATAATACTCCCACTAAAATAGTGGGTAATGTTGAGAATTTGATCTTGACCGAAAAGGGATTGTACAAATGTAAGAGGTATTATTCCATAACAGCCTTCTGTTTTGTTGTGGGTTTTTTTAATGACGTCTATATTTGTTACATTCCTGTCAGCTATTGTTCAAGCTGCTCCTTTTGACCCAATGCAGTAATCTGTGTGGAGAGCACTGCAGGTAATTGTCATGCTACATGACTTTTGGATCCGACGCCACAAAAGACAGGATGTCTTATAGAACTGTTCAATGTGACCTGTTTATTTGGGACAGGATATGAATATCCTCATTATGATACATTTATCATTAAATGTGGGATTAGTGGCACTGATGTAAATTTTGCCTTCCCAGAATTCTGTAAGGGTGCTGTCTTTTGTTCATATACGCATTAACCTTCCTTATTTTGTTGCTGTTTTTCTTGGCCACTAGGTCCAAAACTTTTTGACCTGGGGTTGTAGTTTTCTCTGAGAAAATTCCATAAATGAGAAGATACTTTAGAGTTTCTTAGTAATGCCACCTCTCTTTGTTAGCAACATCTGAGCCTTATTCTCATGGTAGAACTTGCCTCAAGGAACAGGGGTAACAGTGGCTGCAGAACCACACTGTGGTGTGGTTTTGCAAAAGAAATCTTTACCCATATTCTGGTCTTTAGAGTGTCTAAATTTCCATGGCAGAGATCCAAGACATCTTCAGTCTTGGATCACACCCTACAAGTGTGATTTTGAAGAAGCAACACTGTCTCTGAGCCATGGTTTATGATGCCTGTGACAAAAAACTTGTGAGTTGTTCTTTCTTTTCCCAAAATGGTATTCACATAGGATTAAGGTTTGTGCTTCTGGTGACAAATTGCATTCAAGAATAATTTGGTGTTATAGTCTATGTTCTGTGCACAAATCTGAACAGAAATTACATTTTTAATAATTATATTTTCTTTCCGTTTTCTAAGGGACAAAAGGACGTGTTCAGGTAATTTAGAAGGTCATCTTAGTCCTTCCAGTTTGACCTTTTGGCTGACTGGATGCTACTGATGGCTTCTGAGAACAGTTTTGTCATTAATATTGCAGTCAAAAGGCACTCTCTACGTATGGGGTCTGGACATCAAAGGTATATATTATAGTTCCTGAAAAAGGAGCAACAAGAGGTTTTCCTTCTTTCCCTGCAATTCTACTCTGGCACTGAAAATCTAATTTTTGTCATACCTTGGGGAAGACAGACTAAGCAGGCATTTCTGAGTGCTTGTACTTCTGAGGAGAATGTAATTACTGAGGAAATTAACTTCACAGCCAAAGATTGTGGTGTCATGATAACTTAGAGTAGTAGGAAGGATGTTTTCTGAGCAATCACTAATCTTGGTTTTCCCTTTGTTTTTGCTTATCACATAATATCATTCATTAAACCTGATAACAAGAATTGCTTCTCTTTAAATTTCCTACCCATTCTCACTTTAGCTGAGTTAAAGTTTTCCTGGAACAATATATTACAGTCATGCTCAATTGACTTTCTTTATAAAAGTGATAAATCTTTTGTCCAGGTTTATTCTTAGCAGTTCTAGAAACTGCAGAAAATACACATTGCTGGTTTCCTTCTAAAATAATTGTGCATGTCAACTCTGGTTTTCAGATACAACCTTTCTGAGGTTGATGAGAATTTCTTTCATAAGAGAAAGCAGTCTTTGCCTTTGGAGTCAAGAGGAGGTTAGCAGAGAGCAAAGGTGTAGACTTTCACTGTTATCAAATCCTCTTCTTATTTTTTACTGATTTTCCCACTGTGGTTTGCAGCATGTTGACTTCCAGGGCAATTGTTTTCCTTCTGTTTAAGTTCAGTGTTACAGCTGCTGGTCATAACAGAACAAATATTTTAGTCGTTCTTCAGACAAAACCCTTCTGTATGGGTTAATCCACAGTGGACAAAGAAAATTTTTGTGAGCTTGGACCCATGCTGCTTTTTTGAAATGTCTTCCTTTTGGGATGGCATGAGTGAAGTTGTTTGTTAAGACCCTTTCTCATTTTGGAACATGAAAGAGTGAAATGTGTAGGGGAGTAAAGCTTTCACTCTATTTACAGTCTGTTCCTTAAATTAAACTACTGAAAATGCAGCAACATTTTGTTTACTAAGGAGATGACTAATTTAAGTGGCATCACTAGTTATAGCTATTATGTGAGCAAATTGAACCAAAAAAGCAGAAATAAAGATGAGTTGCATTTTCCTCATCATGAGCGTGTGAAATATGTGCTGGTCTATGAAAAAAACAAACGTGCCCTGGCTTCCCAAAGCAATGTGTTTTAAAACAATAATATAAGAAGAAAGGTTATGAAACTATACCACTTACTGTTCACCCAACCAAGCTTTTACCTGGTTTGCTGGAAGAAGAGTTAATCAAGAGCAAAAACTCTGTCAGCTGTAAGAAATGGCATAAATATCATTTTGCAAAAGTGAAAGATATGCTCAATGCATATCACGCAAACACTTACACACCCAAATGGCTTTACATGGATACACAGGAATAAAATGAAAATAGTATTTTATGTTACAAATTCATTTTTACCGAAGCATTAAATTGTCACATGACCTTGTATCTAGACCTCAGGGTAGCAACAGAGCCTTAGTATAGCAATCAGGCTGAAAAATATGGCTATTCCACGGAGGAGAAAAACTGCTAAAAATTGATCCTTTACTAGTGGCAGCGAATGCAGTACACAGGTATCATATAAGTTTTCATTTCAACAGTCTCTAGTCATGTATGTTATGAGAATGAAGACTGCAAGTCAGGCTGAAATGCCATTTGTCTGTCTCTGAACAGTAACTGTTTGACTGGTAGAAAAATCCATAATAGGACACAATATTTAGGACTTTGTACAGCTTCAACATCCAGAAATCTTTGACAGTGTGCAGCCTGTGTAGGTCTAGGAAGAGAAGATACATGTAACTGGAAACTAGGTGCGTGTAAGAAATAGCAAACATAAGCCGTGTTTGCATAACTCACAAAGTCAGCATTTCAGGTTGGAGCATGCACACTGATTAATAGATTCTGTTGTGTTCACAAGTGGTACTGAGAAACAGCTAGCCTTGTCAGATGTTTGTTTCCTCAACTAATGTGACACAGAACTGTTTTACAAGAAATTTTCCATCAAAATTTAATTATACTAGTATGTATTTCCAAACTTAGTAGAAAAAACCTTCTGTAAAATTTGCTTGTTTTGAATTGCAGTAACTAGGGCGAAAATTGAATAGTGCTCTCCCAGAGGAGAGATTGCAACTTCTTTGGTCTGCCTTGAAATTTGGGAAAAACACAGTTGGAACAAGAAAGAAGATGTATCAAAAAATATACAAAAGGGCAGTTCCATACTAACCAATTTCTAAAACCTTTCTTATTTCACTTTCCCACATATATATCCCAATGCAATTTTAAGAAAGCTAAATATTTGCAACCAGCTCATGCACTCTTAAACATCTTTTAAAATGTTCCACTTTCCCAAGAAGTGAAAGTAATCCAAGAGACAGTCCTGAAGTGTGAAACTGTTTGTTTATCTTTATATATCTGCATTTACACATTGGAGATGTAAAGTCTGGGCAAAAATTCAGACTCTCTAGCTTTGCATTGTTGCAGGATTGTCTGCTGAAGTTAAATGATAAATCCTAAGTCTTCTGCTAAATCCTGAAACCAGTGAGGGGAATATTTATGATGCTGGGAGGCAATAAATGATGTTACCTCTAAATCCAATTAAATTTTTAATATCATAGATGTGAAATATCTTTCACAAATACTTTTGGATAATGGAATTTATGTAAACATCTCACAATAGTTTTGAGCAGATGAACTGGACAAAGTAAATCTCTTAAAATGAGTACATTACTACTGAAAAGTAAAAATTAGCTCTTTTATAGCATTTAAGATTTCATTGAATTCTTTAACATTAATAAAGAGAAAAAATACAAATAATAAGAATCAAACTTTCTTGGGTATCAGTGTCTTGACACAAGGTTCAAGATGTCAGTTGGAGTCTATTTTTGAAGAGGCACTAAAGAACTGTGGTTATAACAATAGTGCTTCAGGTTGTGAGATAATAGGAATTCAATCTTCCCAAGAAGTTGCTATAATAACACTATTTTAAGGGAAAAAAGTGTTATTTCTGTCCAAGCTTTGCTGATAAGATTTCACAGAAAAAGACAAAACAGCAATTAGCCTTTCTTTTTTTGTTTTCTACTCTTCTAGTTGAGGATACAACTATCAACTTCACCATGCTTGTGTTTTCTCACATTTTATTTCATTAAGTTCTACACTGTTTTTATTGCTTAAACTTTAGTTATGGCAAAATTATCTGGATTCTCCTATACCATATTTTTTCATGGAAAATCTTTCATTAAAAAAAGTGAGAAGGATAACAACCTGAACTTCTCAGCTGCTAACATTCAGATAATGGTTCCTGTTGTGCTAAGGTGCTATTAATAGTGTGCTTTTTTCTAGTTAATATAGTCAGTGAAAACTGTACAGATCTTGTGCGGCAGTTGGGTGAAAGTTAAATATCTGTAGACTAGTGTTGCTGGTTTGTTACAGTTTCTGGGAATTGAATAAATAATTTTTAATCCATTTTGTGTTTTCTGTCAAACAGTTAATGGCCTGAAGATTTAGACATGGGCCTAAACTGGAGTGTTATTAATATTATTCAATATCTGCTAATGTTTTATTAACCTACTTTACTGTACATATTCTAGTCAGAAATTTGCATCTAAGAAAAAGGGATCAGTGCTTTCACATCAATAAGAAATCAGAAAGCTTTGCTGTTGTCAAGGGACCTGCTAAGCAAAATAAGGACAAGATATTTGCTTATGTTAGGCTGAAGGATGATGAAGTTTCCAGGAAAAAGGCATAGCAGCATTTTCCTTCCCATCTGGGTGGTTAATGTATCAGGCTGCAGACCCTGTTGATGATTCATTCTTTCTTGCTCCTGGACCTCTTCTGTGGTATGTCTACTTGAATATCCTCCACGACTTGAAGCCAAAAGCCATCCATTTCTCACAGCATCTACCTTAGGGCTTTTTTTAGTTCCTTTTCTTTTTTTTTTCAATCACAGCAAATGATTGACTGTCTCATTGCTTTTCTTGGTGATGCGACAAGTTCATAGAATAAATTAATTTTCTTATCCCTGATACATTCACGTGCCATGCAAACTTCTAAAGAGTATTGAAAACATAGGCTTTTCATTGCTTGTTCCTTTTCAAACCTCAGTTTTGCCACTATTACAGCCTTTCTCAATACCAGAAAGTTACAAGCTTCTCAAGGCCTCTCTATGCTTGTTCAGATGATGTTAATATTATTATACTGAATTACCAGGATATTACGAAACTTGAGTTTAACAAATGTTGCTAAAACACGTTTTAAATCTTGGTGCTTCCATTAAAATTCATTCCAGGTGTTCATTATGTAAAACATTATAGCTGAATAGTTAAGTAGAAAGTGTGAGAAGAGTCTCTTTTTGTTATTTTTGCCTTAGTCTGATTACTCATATGTAAGAGAAAATGGGGGAAGGCCGAGTTAGGCCTGGCATCTCTGGATGTGATACTCCTGACCTGACAGTAAAATGGTGACTGTAGACTATATTGCTGAAAATAATAGAACCAAACAAATGATTCGATATACCATAGTGAACACTGGAGACACAATTTATCTCTAGATGCCTGGTCAAGTTCTTCCTAGAGTGGGAAGAACCAGAACATTAGGTCCAGACCATCAATAAAATGAACTTGTGGAAGTCTGTCATTCAAATGAAGCCAACTGAAATTATAGCCACAATTTTTTAGAAAATTGAATATTAAACTGCCTTTATTTATGAAGCTGGACACATGTAATTACATACAACATATCACACTGAAACGTAAGGAAACTATTTTCATATCTAGAATATAATTTTTCAATATTTTTTTTAATCTCAGACCAGAAGTAGCCTAAATTAAAATCTGAATTTGACCATCTCTAAGTTTTAAAGTACCAGTTTTCCACATCAGCCGTTAATATATATGGTTACTATTAGATAAGCCACACATCAAGAGTAGTCCAAATAAAAACATTACTTTTAGTATTTAGTTAAATACAAAATAAATACACCACCTTCAGTGTATAGCATTTCCTTGGAGAGAATCTGCTAGTGTAGGCAGGCCAATAAACTGTACAACAGAACAATAAATCTGATAATCATTAATATTTGTCTAGAATGCAAGAATAAGATAATCCCTTTCTTATTCATAATGCACAACAGAAGAATTTACTAGTGCAAATGGAA
>VXBQ01007724.1:86374-110994 GCA_013400175.1 Phainopepla nitens | reverse complement strand
TTTTTTCAGCTGGATCAGAGGATCCTATTTCCTAGGCACATTAATCTATATGTTGCTTCCCCATAACCTACTTTGAAGCTTCAGACCTCATTCTGCTGGAGATACACAATGTAGTGATGGAGGGAAATCAGCTCCTTTGCACACTCTAAGGCTTTTGTCAAGTCACTGTCTTTGAAATGTTGCAGGACTCTTTAATATTCTAAAAAAACAGTAGAAGTTTCAATATGGTCACCAAAAAAGATGTGGCATTACTTGAAGTTTTGACCTTAATGTCACAGGGATATCAATCTTCATTTGCAAATTGGATGTCTTCCCAAGGATTAGCTTTCAGGCAATAGAAAACTGGTCTGCTGTTTCTACTGTATGTATGAAATAAATAAGTAAATATGTGTTGTAAGTGACTTACTTTTTGGGGTGTCTAAACAGAAATAACTTTGGCATATCTATTTTTAAAAGTCCAATATGCAGTATTGCAATAATGTTCCAAATACATTATTGATTTATTCTAGAAAAATATGTGGAAACATTAATTTATACATATAATGTAATTGGGAAAGCAAGCAAACACACACATTGATACATTCAGTCATGTATGTATGTTTACAGAAAGAGGTGAACATGGGCCTTTTTTTTCTGTGAGGAAGTAGCCTCTTATCCAAATGTAATCAACTAATATTCACATTGTCTGTTGAATCTCCTACTACATTTAGCTTTTGTGACACATTTCCTTAGCTTGAAAGTATTGTTGTGGTACCTCTGCAATGATAGTCCTGAATATTCTAACAAATAATTGCCTATAAAACTTGTCCCCACCTTTTAAATATTTTGGAAGCTATGAAATGATTTAGACTGGAAACAGTAAAAAAAATAGATTTTATCTTTACTTAGCTGAAAGTCAAGCCAGTTATTGAGTCTCCCCAGAGGTACCAGCTAGTTGTTTAAATCAATTTTTTATCTGAAAGTCATTAAAGTTTCTCATTTTCCAAACAATAAGCTCAAGAAGTTCCTGATGATTTGAACATTTGAGAGCTCATTGCTGTTTCTAACATCAAGGAGACTTTTTTGCATTTAGCAAGTGTTGAAAAAAACTTTCATATGGTGAGGAAACACTGTATATTTTCCAAACTAGGCACCCAAAAAGATTGCACATACTTCAGGATTCAGCCTTAATATGTCTGAGATACCAGACTCCATCTACAGAACAGGTGAAGCAGAGCCACACCTGATGCAAAAGTCTGAGGTTCTACAGCAACAGGAAACTTTAGGTAGTGTGCAATAAATATGACCGTAACTTGAATAAAGAGAAACACAACATTAGCAGAAGCACCTGATTAACAGAGAGAGTGGGGTTTTTTCCAAAGTACAACTCCCATTTGTGGTAATAAGTAGGTAGTGACCTGTGGAAAAAGAGCGTCTGATTTCACATCGTGCCCAACATATCTTTCCAAAAACATTGGAAAAGAATGATGATGAATTGAAAGACCAATATCACTTACTTGCCCAAAGATTGCATTTATTGCTCCACTATTCCAATTATAATTTAAATTATTTTAATTATATTTTCTTAAACAACCATTTGCCAGCTAAAGTCCAGGTAACCTCAGAAACTAATGAAAACAATTATTTTTAGCTATACTTCTTACTAAGGTACAAACATCTCTGTGGATTCTTATACAAGAAGTAAATGAGAAACAAAAAGAGTATTGCTGTTTGCCTATATTTGGGCTATGAAACTTAGAAAAGCACCTAAACCTGTATAGGTCCTGTGTGTCCTTGAGCAAAACTCAGCTATACCCTGCCTGATCACAGGCATAACACAGATGTGGATTATTCCTTTTTTCTTCTGCCTTGATACTTACTCTCACAGCTGTGAAGAATCTTAACAAATGACCTCTATTAAACTTTTGGATGGTTTGCTTAAAGCATCTAAATTGATATTCTTTGTAAATTTTCCTGCAGATGTAAGATCTTGACCTGGATTTCTCCTATCATTCTGAGTGTTTGATTCCATCTAAACCTTCTTGGTTATGAAGCCACCGAACTTATGTATGCTGCTCCTTAATTAGCAGAGATATCAGTTTCAGATCTGTTTGTCAAAAAAAATTGAAATGAGGGCCCAGCTCTGCTGTGTCACTTCCAAGATGTGCTACAGGGTGGTTTTATTCAACTTTCTTCCATGCCATGGAACAAGCCATTATTTTGTAATCGCAAATGCAAGTACCCAGAGCATTACTGAGGCACTATTTCCTCTGTATTGGAAGCACGGTGCCAGACTGAATATCTAACAGGAATGGTTCTGCACACAATGGATTTCAAAGACATTGTGTAAATTAGCTGTTTTCTCTTGCCTCTACTGTTGTGTCCCAGGTTCTGGAGCTGTCCGTGGTTTCCTATGGCACTGCCACTTGTTAAGAATACCTCTCTTCTTTCTTTAGACAGTGTAGGTCTGAACACTGCACATCAGTCAGGCTAGAGTGAAGGAGAGGTCTCAGGCTATCAGAGATTAAGAAACCCTCACACTGTAATTGTTCTGTTACAAAAAAAGGATTTTTTTCTCTTCTTTTATGGCTTTTGTTCTCTACATGATTTTACTTACTGATTTTTACTTACACTGTCTTTTTAAATCTCTTTAATATGTTTGAGATTATTGCATTTTTTTGATGTCCAAAAACTGCATAATGGTACCATTTTGTCTGCATATCCTAAGCGCATATTTTGGAAAATATCCTCTGGGATGATTCAAAATAACCCTTTATTTTATGTTACTCTGGTGTCTGGTATCTGTAATACAGCTATTTTTCTTCTGCAGCTGATATAAAGTAAATGGAGAGGATTCTAATTTTACTTTGCTGGTGTATAAATGTGTCATTTCATACAACTAGCTGTTTTTCTTTGTTGTAACTTCTTTCCCTCTATTTTAGCCTGCGGCTTCTCTTTTTATTTGATCAGTATAGTTTAGAGCATCACTTCTTCCCAGGAGAAAAACAGGATTTCAAATTGCTGCTCATGATTCCTAAGGCGAACTGAAAGAGTGCTGACTGAATTAATGTTTCCTTTGCTGTTTTCAGGGCTTATTGGTTTTATTTCCTTTTCTCATGGATCTATTGTTTTTTTTTCTACCTCTAATAAAATCCTTATCCAAAGATTGATAATTGTTTTTTCTCAGTAGTTTACAGTTCACCGGAATATAATTTGTTAACTAGAAAATTAATCAATCTGAATATTACCTGACACAAGAGATGAATTAAAATTGCACAAAGCCTGGAGTAGAAAATTTCTATCTGTATCATCAGAGGGAAAGCCATATAACTTGGTATTCATGTTACCTACTCAGTGTCCCCAGGAACAAATCTTACAGAACTGGAAGTCTTGCTGTGAATTTCTTAATAGACTCAAATCCATAAAATGTTTTTTTTTTTTCTGTTTAAAGTGGTTTCCTACATCACAGCTATAATTAATAATATTTTTAAAGAGCATCCTCTTCTAAAGCTAATTAAATTTCCACTGAGATAACTCCCAGCATTTCCAGTCTAATATTAGAAAAAAACATTTTAGACATCATTGTTGTTTGAAGGAGTGTGTATTGTAAATTTGATGTTAGAACTTTGAAGCTATTGGCAAATTTGGCATTGACCTTGAGATCGACAAAACCAACCTAGACTTTGAAACACTCTCTCCTCTGTACTTATATACAGGAGCATAGATATAGGTTCTTGATTCCCCACATAAGTAACATCATAAGCAGTAACTGAGACTGATAATTGTTAACTGAACTTAACAGCGAAGTTCTCTTCGCCTTGTGTAATATTCAGATTGCAAGATCACCTGGCAGAAAATTTTCTGTAGGGGTTTTGTCTTAAGTACTTTTGTATATAGGAAACAAACTTTTATATCTAGGAAATGAGATGTTGGTGCTCTTATGTTTTCCATCCCAAATCTAGCTATATATCATACTACACTCCTTGAATTTAAGGAAATGTGTCTTAGGAGGGTTTTACAGTTGCAAGAAGAGGCAGCATATAGACCATCTGACTCCAAATCTTAGGACATCCTACTAGATGTGTTTACAGTCAGGGTGGTGAGACACTGGAAGAAATTGCCAGAGATAGGAGCGTTGCTCCTACTCTGGAAGTGTTCACAGTTAGGTCAAATGGTGCTTTCAACAACCGGATCTAGTGAAAGGTGTGATTGGACAAGATGGTTTTTAGAGATCCTTTCCAAACCAGCCATCCCATGATTCTGTTTTCCTGTATTCCACTGCCTTCTAGCTCACACAAAAGGATGATTCCACACAATTCTGAGACAACAAGTCTGACCATCTGTCTTTCACCAATGACCTTTGATACTTTTAGTGATGTCATGCTTCCACTGATTTATTGATGTTCTTTTTGTCTTTTTTGATCAGGTAACTCCCTCTCAAACAATTTCTCATTTCTCATGTTGGTGTAGAAATTTTTTTCAGGAAATTCCAACCTAAACAGATGCATGGGAAGAAATAGAATGAGAAGAAAAAGGAACTCCAAATTCCTGTGAGGTGAGAAATAAAATTTTTCACAAAGTTGTCTTGCCATGAAATGTACTTGTGGTTTTTTTCACATCAATGAGAATATTGTTTGGGGATAGTTCACAAAGAAATATAAAGAAAACTCTTTCCTGGTAACAATCTGTTAAATGTTTTCCCTAAAGATGTTCTTTGCCATCTTCAATAGCCCTTGTTCATAATTATTTCACAATACCAAATGAGATGATATGTAAAGTTATGCATCAATTTCTAGTATTCGGCACCCAGTGCATTTTAAAAATGCTATTAAGTTGGAAGTTCGTGTCTCTTCCACCCTTTCATCATTGATTGAAGAGAGGGGAACTTCCAATGGGTGCTCTGATCTCGGCTGGGCTGAATCTAGACTTTTAGATCTATTTTATATTCATTCTGTCAAGAGGACTTTAAAACTGACTCAGTGAAATGGCGTGTTTTACTTTCCGTTGATTAGATTAATATATTTGCAGTAAGTAGAAATGACAGGATCAGCTCTTTGGGTCTTTGATTATCTGTGGGAAGAATATGGAACTGCAGAGGCTGAAGAATCAGGATTGAGCAGTCGCTATGAAATTCTGAATCTACCATTTGATATAGCCTTTGACAGAAAAGTCAAAGCTTGAGAACATGTTTTATTATGACACTGCAGGTCTGGGTCAGATTTCCACTAATTTTCCTTCTTCATATTAACACAAATGAATTGTGCTAGCAATAGTCAGTTTGTCTGGTTTTTTTAATTAACTCTGTATCAAGGCTCTGGCTGGGGGCTTGGTCTGTCCCTGCTGTGAAGGGCATGCTTATATTTGTCTTCTTCAGCCCATAAACTCCATCAGCCTGCTGATTATTGGTCCTGGGAACTCAGACTCTCACTAATACTGAGCACAATAATAAAACAGACGTCAACAATGTATTGAATATCTACCACATGAAAGCATTTTAACCATCTGCTGTTTGCTGGAAGCCATGGATATCACCCAGAGTAACACTGGATGAAATGTGCACCTTTACAGACAGAGGCAAGTAACTCTGCTGTTGTGGCCAAGGGTGAAGGATGAGTAAGTATGGTGCGTCATTAGGCACTGCTCATGATGTCTGTAACATCAAAACTTCCACAGCAGAGTCCTGGTGAGGAAGATGTTTCAGCTGTCCTGGTATGTGTTAAATAGCATGCTATACAAAACTGCTTATATATAACTGCAGTGCATTTGTCTGCATTACTCTTTATTATCTGATGGATGGCAGAGTGGAATTCTGTTGGATTGTTTTCACTGGGTATATTAGAAAACTTGGGAATAGTCTTGGAAACAGAGCAGCAGATGTTCCATGCTGCTTCCTATATCATGATTTGGAATGGAAGTGGAGCCCAGCAAGTCCATTTTTTCTGGCATATTGGCTTCGTCATTTAACTTAATTTTTCACTGTCCTTATTAGTTCATGCTTAATTAGTAAGAACAGTATGAAAAATTATCAGAAGAGTGAAGATTGCCAGGCAAAGAATAAAAAAGGAATACAAACCAAAAAGGAAATGGCGATAATCTTTGCAGCATTTCTTGGTTATTGCAACATAACAGCCTGCCATGCCTCCCTTGTTTGGAAGACCCTGGAACCTTCCCCATTTTAATGCCTCCTATACTTCCCTCTCTGCCTCTATGCAGTCTTTCTGTCCCAAGATTCTCTGGGAAAAATGCAGAATCTACAGCTTTTAATGATAGCAAAACTTATTTTTGGGTAATCACAAAGTAGATGTGAGCAGTCAGCTCAATACTCAACTTCTCAGAATTTCAATTTATGTGCCTTACCAAAGCACCTGGGAAAGGTGAATAGGGCTATGCCCATCAGTGCAGACAGTGAGTTCAGAAATTACTTTAAGGCTACTATTTGTAATAATAGGACATCTGCAGGAGTGAAAGTCTGCCTAAGTAAGTAATTGTCAAATTTACTTTTTAAATGCTTGAAAATGACTGCCAGGCCTTTGGCAGCAATGAATTATGTAGTTTAGCTGTTCTGTATAAAGAACAGGATTGTTGCCTCCTTCTTTCTCCTTGGCTCCACAATATGACAATGTCAGAGTGACAGCAACCATGAGTCGCTGGCCTCCTTATTCTAATTCTATCGGATATCAATTGACAACATTGCAAAATGCTGACTTTTTTTCACTGACATTACAGTATGTAAAACTTTACCTTGGGATGGATTCCAAAGTTAAGGAAAATGCTGATGCAGCTGAAGTACTGCAGGATAGTGCTGTTGTGGCAATAAGGGACCTATCATTTTTTACTATACTTTGCTAAACAGAAGCATCTCATAGTAACAAAAAAGGTCTCTTCTTTATGCATTCATTTCAAGCTGTATTTAAAAGCGTTAACATTGATTTTTCAGGACTTTATGTTTTCAAAGATTGCTGTGTGATAATGTTGTTCAGTTATATCGCACTGTTCCAGAAAAGGTCTCCAATGACCTTTGGAGTCTTCACATTTAAATAATACTTCACCATTTTTCTCAAGGCATGGCCTTGCACACATTACTCAAACATTCATTTCTTTCATCTGCAGCAGAGGGAAACCAATATTTGTTTTCCTGCCTAATAAGTATCTTGTGAGAATTAAGATATTGATGTTCAATAGCACGTTTAACTTATGTAAGCGAATGAAGCTAATTAGATGTTTAAGCATTGTTGTTAAGTGGCTGATCCGAGGGAAGATAGAAGTTGTACTTGAAGGCAAGCTGGAACCGTAAAATTTAAAGTGAGGAACCTCATTCTGTTTCAGTTCATTATGGTCTATGATCATGACATTTGTATTTGAAAGGGACAAGTGGATTTCAAAGCATTTCTGCAATGTTAAAATTTCCCAGATCTTGAGTTTAGCTTAAGTACCTTGGAAGTCAGACATCCTTGCTGGTTTACTGGAAAATCAGTTTACCAGACATCTGACCATATCAATAACTTTTCATATAGGGGACTACTCCTCTGTCTGCAAAAAGGAGTAGATTGGTTAGACTGCCACTTACGACTTAAAACTCAAACTATTCCAAATTACTAGCCAGAGTCAAAAACTCTAGCTGATCTTTTCCTTACATGTTCCCCATAAAAGTATTTGAAGAGCCTCAAAGGAAATTTAAGCATTACTCTGGCTGAAGACAGCAACTGGAAATGGGAAAACTGTCCTTGCAAAACTTATTTGAACTTGGTGAGTCAGATTTTGGATGCTGCAAATTTTCAGGACCTGTTTTCAGGTCATCACACTTAACATGGTATGCTGATGCAGGAACTATTCTGGTCTAAAACTAAGTGTCCTTAAAAGCTGAAGTAAAGTTATTATGAAGAGCAGATTTTGGTGTGCCTAACCTTTCAAATATGTGGGTTTTTGTTAGAAAATAAGTTACCTAAGAATTATTAAACAGTGCTTGGTGAAAGGTGCATCAAGTATGTAGTTGATGCCTGAAAAACACCTGTAGCAGACACTTAACAAAAAGGAATAGCTCATATAGGAAATGACTGGCCCTCCTCATCTTCTTCCATCTTCTTCCCTACACTCTCTGTATTAGGTATTGCATATGGACATATGGATATTTAATAGACACCAGCGAATCTGTATTCTACATCCTTTTAAAACCCATTTATACACTCAGTCTTATGTGGGACTATTTCTATGGTCCTCATTTTTATGTATCCTATGAAAGAGTACTTTCTTTCATTTGTTTTAAACTTGCTGTGCCCTCTTACTTTTGAGAATTCATGAATAATCTCACTGCTCTTCACAATTTTATAGGTCTCTATTTCACTTGCACATGGAAATACCTCACACAACTGATCATGCATGTCCCCCTTCTTGGTTATCTTTCTGTATCTTACACAAGAAAAGCAATTAGAACTCAAGTGCAATGTTCAAGAAATTGGGTTTAGACAATGATCTACATGGTGATTTCTATCTACTTGCCAGCTCCTTTTCAATTAAATGCAAATGTTCTACTCTCATTTCAGACTGACACCATTAAACTGATGTCCACAGGGAGCTATTCAAGTGAGTCCAAGTCATATACATGTTTTCAAAAGCAAATGTAACCAACACATACTTGATTATATACAGGATTTAGAGGTGCTAGGAAGATAGTATTTACATTTCCCTTATTTTCAAGGGACCTAAAAATGAAGCATACTCATAGAGCTGTCTTGATTGCAAATTGCAAAGAATTAAAAGAATGTCAAATGTCATTCCAGTGCATATTTACTGCTGTGGTAACACAAAGGTGACTGAGCAGGTTAAGCTACAAATTGCCTAGTCAGCTATTTAAAGATCCCAATGAAATACAGTCACTTAATCAGGCTTATCATTGCTTGTGCTGCATAATCAAGACAACCTTATTAAAACCAAAGTCAAAATGTTGGGTGTTTTTGTGTTGTCTCTGTTCTCTGCGTGCAACGACTCTAGCATACAAACTCTGCTCTGTGTGCTCTAGTGTATCCAACATGGCCAATCAATTAACATTACTTATTGTCACAGGCTGTTTTGTCACCATGTTAAATAGTAGTTTGCAAATCCTCCACATGGTGAGTTTTCTTGCATCATTTATAATTAAAGCTTAATCTTTTAAAATAAATCTTTTCATATGCTAGATGCATTCCAATTGCACAATTAACAATAAAAATAGATGCCCTGAAAAGTACACTCCTGGATTTTCTCCTTCTAACTCAAAATTTTATTAATGAAATACACTTTTAAGCTGTGGTTATTGCCAAGTAAAAATACATTATAATCAAAAACACACAGAACAAAGGCATAAAATAATTTAAAAAAAATGTTAGCTAATGCTCTTAACAGGATAGTGGAAAAATAAGTAAAAATATTTGCTACTATTTATTCTCTTAGTAAGGCAGAAGTTTACATTGCTTGATTACATTAACATCAGTTATAACAAATACATAGCCCTACCATCATACAGTAGCTTGCAGTGTTGTTCTATACACTTTATAATTAATTCTATAAAGCTTAATACTGATTTGCTATTCACTCCACAGACACAGCTGGCCTCAGCAAGTTTTATATTACCATGAAAAAGAATGCTGTGTTAATTTTTTATCCATACCCAGAACTTTACCAGAAACTTTAAAAAGAGTAGATCCTATACCTGTTCTTTCCTGCAAAAATATGTGAAGAATTTTCAAAGCCTGGGCAAACCACAGTGCAATGTTCAAGAAGAAATAAAAAAATAATTTTAAAAAAAACCCCAGCAACAAAAAAACCCAAAAACTAACCAAAACAACAAAAAAACCCCAACAGCAGCAACAACAACAACAACAACAAAAACAAAAACAGAAAGGAAATGTCCACTTGAAATTAACTTCAAATATATTAATGGAAACACTTTTTTTCATTACAATCTCATAGGCTTAACACTTATATTACTCTTTATTAGTATGAGCAGCCTACACCACTGCTATGAAGGTTGTTAGCACAATAATTTCTAGACAACAAAGTGGTTACTCAAGTGGTACTACTTACCCTATCTTTACAAAACATGTCACACAAACACAAGTGATTACCATGCATGGTTAGGGCCCTCTTTCCCAGCCTCTCCTAATGAACATCTCCTGTAGCAGACGCCTTTCCAAGGATTCAGACCCCAATCCAGAAATGCACCTATCCACCTATTTAAATTTAGGCATGTGAATAAACCCATTCATTTCACCCGGAATACTTGCTGCTTAAAGCATATGTTTGGGTTAAGGCTGGTTGAGGGCCTATGGTGTAGTGCAGAGAAACTTGCCACCTACAGTTTCATCAACATCATGTCCTGCAGCACCTGGGTTTTCTTTGGAAATTGTCCATCTTGTTAAAAAACAGACTCAAACTTGATTAACTTATAAAATCTTGAATAGCGTGCAGTATGAAGTAGCACAGCTGTACGTGTGTAGGCAAGAGAAGTTTTTGTGCCAGGAAGTAGACTCACTCATTTTTCAAAATGAGCTTATTTTTTCCCAATGTTTTTTTATTCATATCAAGGTAAATTATTAGAAGGAAATCACAGTTTATTCACCTCATGAAATATTTACAGTCTTGTAGCTATTTTCAGCATATCAATTTGGGCCTCAATTCAGTTATTGATTTCAAAGGAAATGAGATCAAACCTATAGAACATAAAACTAAGCTTTCAGCAATGTAGTTCTGTTAAAAATGTTAGCCAAAAATGTATATTTTTGTTTTATTGATACAAAACCAGTAATTTATTTTCGTGGTCATGTATATTTAGGTTTAAGCCCACTAAATCTCAAAGTTCCCAGAGAGTCTAGGTCAGGCTCATGAGTCTGGCCTCACCAGTGGTTACTCACTACTCATTCCAGAGCAGCTCACTGTGTTGTATGTGGGAGACAATGTCAAAAGATCTCTTTGGTTTCGATCAATAACTCATTGAGGTGCAGGTGCATAGCAAGACAGGAAACAAGCCTACTGAGATAATCCAAAATAACACTCAAATATTGGTAGAAAAGTTACCTTTGTTGTAACTTTAGTATTGCGTTATACAGAGAATCAGCTTTATGTACATGTGCATCTCTGTTTAAACTCCATTTAAACATCGATGGAATTTTCTACTAAATTTGCTCTGGGGCATGCTTTAAATTGTTCATAACTTCATTATTTTACAATCAACTCCAATACAACCTCACAAAAATATGCAGTATTCATTGGGGACTAGTTACATCCTGAGTTTCATGTACCAAAATTTTGTCATTTCTAACTTATGCTTAGGAGAAAAAATCAAGTCAAAACAACTTTTTTCTTTCCTTATTAAAATGTGTAATGCTTTCACAAAGGCAAAAATGAGAAACAGTTGAAACCGTTTTCAATTTGTAGAAGGGGGGGAAATTTATCTTTGAATGGAGACCAGTTATGTATAATCATGAACAGAAAGGTGAGCTTTGGAACAAGAGCATCTGCAAGCAAGTACTTCCTACAACTAAAGTTTTCAGTCTTTACTCTACCTGCATCTCCCTTTTCTAATCTCTCTTCTACCTCATTGCCTTTCTGGTCTCTCTCTCTCTCTCTCTTCATTTCCTTTCTAAGATAGTTACCAATTTGTCCTTGCCTCTTCTCAAAGTTAGTAACCTTCCTTCATCCCTCCTCCCATTGCCTGGTATTTATTGGTTTTGGAGCTATCTGTTGATACATTGGAAGCAATAAACTCTTTAATAATTTCATGGCTTGAAAGATGCAATCATAGGTGTTTAGTGTCTTTAAAGGAAAATTTTTGTTTCACTGAACTGGAAGCTCTAGAGTTGCCTGCATGGGTCTAAAAACAGCAAACTGAGTTTTCTAATATGTACCTTGTCTCATCTTTTCAGCTGTTTGTGAGGACAGCTAAGGAAGGGAAGAAGAGAATAGAGAAGAGAGGTGGGCAGCAAATCCAATATCCCTTAGAATGTCCTAAAAATAAATGTGATGCATGGGCATAAGGATGTTATCGCCATGAATGACACATTTTCAGAAATGCTTATCTGTGATTAATTTATCCATTATATGCCATTAATTTAGCATGAGACTTTATTTGCTACTCCATTTCTCTTTTGACTCTCTCAAGTGAACTAACCAGGTGAATCTTAGACAATGAACTGAGACATGAATGATCTTGTGGTGGTTTTGGCTGGGGTAGAGTTAATTTTATTCACAGTGGCTGGTATGGGGCTGTGTTTTGGATTTGTGCTGGACATAGGGTTGAAAATACAGAGATGTTTTTGTTATTGCTGAGCAGGGCTTACATAGAGCCAAGCCCTTTTCTGCTATTTGTGCTGCCACACTGGTGAGGAAGTTGAGAGGAGACACAGCTGGGACAGGTGACCCCTACGGACCAAAGGGATATTCCAGACCATCATGCTCAGTACAATAAAGTGGAGGGAAGAAAGATGAAAGTGAGGATGTTTGGAGTGATGGTGTTTGTCTTCCCAAGTCACTGTCATGTCTGATGGGACCCTGCACTCCTGGAGGTGGCTGAACACCTGCCTGCCCATGGGAAGCATGGAATTAATTACTTGTCTTGCTCTGCTTCTTTGTGCATCTTCTGCTTTCCCTATTAGCCTGTCTTTATCTCAAGCCATGAGTTTTCTAACTTATACCCTTCAATTCTCTCCCCAGTCCTACGAGTGGGCTACGAGCTAGTGGATGCCTGGAGCTTGGACCCTGGCTAGTGTGAAATCATGACCATAGCCATGAGCCATCTTGATCCTTTTTCTCCTTAGTCAGACCTGAGGTCTTTCTGAAGAGATCTTCACAGTGTACTGGTCACCTTGTTGCTCGAGCTTCATGACTACACTATAGAGGCAGGGTTTTTTTTCCTGTAGATAGCACAGGAACGCTAAACTACCCACTTTGGTAGACTCAATTAGATTTCTCCCAAGGTAATCAGTGCACTTTGTGACAGAGTCTTAAGAATGTTTCAGTGCTGTGAAGCTGATCAGATGTCATTAGGAGCTTTAAATGTGACTCTGTGCAGAAGGAAGCACAAAGAGCAAAATGACAATGTTAATTTAAATCCAAAGCCTTCAGTACGCTGAACCCACCAAACTGCTGACTGACACAGGTGGGAAGTGTGTACTTTTATAAAAGGACGGCTCGAAATACATGCATCTCTCCTCAGCAGCAGCCTCTCTGCTAAACGACGTAGATAACACTTTATTTCATAACAAATTGTTTCTCTCTGGCTAAGGCCTTAATCCTGCCCTTTCTGTGAACAGAGGTATGATATGATCAAGTGAAAAAACTTATGTATCTGCAACTGAATCTGAGCAGGAAGTTATCAATCCACTAACATACAAACACGTTGGGAGAAAACATGTGACACTCCATTCACCTTAATTAGGTCTTATTATAACTTGCTTTAATTCCTACAATGGTGATTCAAAAGCTGTTATCTCGCAGGTTAATGAGAATCCGAAATAAACAGCGTTACTAATGAGGAAATGCTGAAATTAATCATCAACAACTCCAAAAGGTAATTTTTTTTAAGATTAGATTATGTAAAATAAGATACAAAAAAGAAGGCACCAAAGTGAAATGTTATCAAGTGGTAGGCTATTTCTAAGTCTAAAGCAGGTTGCATTTTTGAAGGAGGAAATTCAGTTATCTATTTCTAAGATAAATTATTTTGATCTTTTCAAAAGATTTCTTTACAATAAAAATTTGGAAAAGGCAGAAGTGAAAAATTTTCTGTAAGGAATCAGCTAAGGTTGAATAATGAAACAACTTCGTCATAGTGGGGGGGGAAACTATAGGCTAAAAGTTTGACTTGGTTCTGTGAGCCTTGAAAAGAGAAGCTGACAAATCTGAAGTGTCTAAACCAATCAAATATTAAGTTTACTAGCCATACAACCCAAATTTAAGAACTTTCTCTCTTTATCACCCTCTTCAGTCTTTCTAAGCATCACAGTCCCTAATTTTGGGGGGAAAAAATCTTCAGACTGATGAAGTTGTTTTCTGTTGTCCTTGACAATCTGATTTCCTACAAAGTAGTCAGCTAGGGAGGAGCATCCTAAAAAGGTTATTCCTTTGAGTGCTGCAGGTTCAGATCTTTAAAGTGGTTGCTTCTGCTGACATCATTACAGTACTGGAAAGAGGACACATGAGAAAAAATAAAACGTATGTTGATTTCATAATGCCCTCTCTCTCCTGATTTACTCAGTATGTCATTTTTATCCTTTTCTCTTCCCCTGACTAAACATATGGTTGTTCTCAATCAGGTGGGCTAAGCAATACTGGCAGAAAAGATAGCTCTTCTGAACGTAGAACTAATCATCTTCTGTGTATTCTGATTCATTTTCTGGTGAACTGGAGTTTCAAGACAGCTTTTTCCATTAGTTCCATGACACATAGGTCTACTATGTCCTCTTTTTTGCCTTTTCTTCCTGAGCTAAACAGTCTTTACAAAGAACTATTCAGTGAGAATTTTCTATGTCATAACCATTTTCTTTGCCATTTCTATACATTTTAATGTTTCTCTTGTTAGCTAGTATGATATTTTCTAAGATAGGCTAGCCAGAACAATTCACTGTAACTGAAATATTCTTGCACTGAAATTGCATAAGACTGTATCTTGCTTTCTGCTGTTTTTTCTCCTCATTGCTTCAGATTTTCCTTAATTTAATGTCATGCATGGTGGCATGCACATTTTTCCCAAATTAATAATTCATGGGTTGTAATATGATGGATAGTTTTCTTTTACAATACATGACATTATCTTTCATTCAGTTGCACTTCCCTATTGATCCGGAGAAGATCTTTAAAATTTACTATGGCACTAATCCCACCTAAGATAGCTAATTTTAACTCACTTGAAAAAGCATCCACCCAACAGCAGGTGACTGATTAGCTCAGCAGAAGTGTTGTATGCAGCTGTCATTAATAAACCTACCCACTATGACTTTGTCTGAGCAGATTCCCCTTTTTTCCAACCCCACAATGTTCTGTGCCAGAAAATTTCCCCCTCTAACTATGCATGGCGTGAAAAGTTTCTGTTAAACATGTTGCTACATAAAATCATCATGCACTCCAGTCCGTGTATTGCAAGAGAGTGAATAAGTATAACCTTTTTATTTCCCTGATCAGTTGATGGCTTCACAGGCCTTCCTTTTCCTTTTCCTTTTCCTTTTCCTTTTCCTTTTCCTTTTCCTTTTCCTTTTCCTTTTCCTTTTCCTTTTCCTTTTCCTTTTCCTTTTCCTTTTCCTTTTCCTTTTCCTTTTCCTTTTCCTTTTCCTTTTCCTTTTCCTTTTCCTTTTCCTTTTCATTTTCCTTTCTTTCCTTTTCCTGTTTTTCCTTTCCCTTTTGCAGGTAAATGCAAACACTATCCCAGTTCTGAGGAAAGGTATGTACATCTGTTCTGGTGAAAATTTCTGTCCAGATAAAATAGATGAGAACAGATAAGAGCATGTTTTTGAGTGAGAGACATGGACATATTCAGAACACCTATACAGGTCTTGGCTGTCCAGTTACTCACTCTTACAGTCAACTAGATTTTAATGTCTGCGCTTGGAGGTCTGGAAACCAACTCCTGTTGGTCTTACACGGTTCCTTTACACAGTTGATACAAGGAGAAGAAAGTGGCTGGAACAGAGTGGCTGGAACAGGAATTCATATAAGAATGAAATCAGCTTTCTACAGTTTCTTCCAAGAAAGAGCACTTTTAAAGAACCAAGAACAGCCTTTGCTTCTTAATACCTAATATTCCAAAGGTATTTCTTCATCTCCAAAGAAAGAAACATTGGAATGCAGGTTTTTCTTTCTCTCTCTCTTTTTCTTTTTTCTTTTTTCCCCTCTCTTTTTCCTTTTTTTTTTTTTGACTGTCTGATATTTTGTCACACTTTAGCTAGCTCTAATTAGCATATTTTTGCAAACTGGTGAAGCAGGCAACATTTTCAACTTCCCTTTGAACATTTTGTGAGGCAAAACACAGAAGTAACACTTACATGTAGAGGGTTCTGCTGTTGGCCTTGTTCCAAGCATCTTATGAAACTAACTGTAAGAAATCTAACAGAATTAGGCAAGTTGGACCTTACACACCCATATGGAACTAGAAAATCTAATGACAACACAGAAAACTGTCAGCTGGTTCTTGAAGTGTCACACAAGAAAGGAAATCATTACCAGAAAGCTGGTTTATTGAACCTAACTGACATGAACAACAACAAACCAAAATTAGTAAAAGCATGTGCCTAGGGCAATCTACTGCTGTTTATTTATTTTATGTTTCCCAAAGCTGCTTTTTCCTTAGGTTTCTTTGTTTGATATTGTAATATAGCAGTCTTGCTATGATAAAATTCTATTTTATGAGGAGACAATTAATGACAATCAAACATATTTCATTTATAGATAAAACATATACTGAGTCTTTGATAAATTTAATATTTTTTAAAATCCATTACAGATACATAAGTTTCTTCTCATGGCCTCTTATTTCCTGTAGTATCGGGGAAAAAAAGACAGCAGGTTTTTCAGAGTACTCACTTTCTTTGTTGATGAGGCTGAGAAGGCATGAAGATTTCCTTCCCTGGCACCCACTGCCAGCCCTGATTAGGGCAGAGCTTCTTGCTTTGAATGTATGATTTTCTACTTTATTTCCAAGTATAATGGATCAGAGGATGAATCCATCCCCTGGTCTGCTCAATTTAAGCTGGAAATCATTTACCAGTAATCTGCCTCTGTTCAGACCTTCAGATGAGCTAACATTTTCTTCGTAATTTTCTTTGGTCTTTATCTCCCACTGAAGCATTCATATCTCATTCCTTATTTATCCAATAAATGGAATCTGGAGGAGGGCTTAAGCGTGAAGCCACAGACATCACATTCAGCATCCAGGTGACGCTGGCACACCTAGTCCTGGCAGCAACTCTGAAGATTCCCAGCACTTATGTTTTAGGCAGTCTTCCAGGCTGTTCCAGGTTGTCTTTCCAACTTGTTCACACGCTCAGACCCACCGTGTACCTATCTCAGGCCTTGACCAAGTGAGACATGACCTAAAAAGCTCTAACCACCCCCACAGAAGAGGCAGATGGAGGTGGCTCATCTCCTGGTGCACCCCTGCCCAGGCACCAGTACACTCAGTTGGGAAGGAGGCACACAGTGTCCAACCCAGAAGCCAGTAATAAGGGCCAAAATCAGAGAACAATAGAATTACTAAGGTTGGAAAAGGCCTCTAAGATCATCAAGTCCAACTGTCCACTACCACCACCTAATGTGCTCATCACTAAACCATGTCATCAAGTGCCATAGCCACGTTTTTTAAACACTTCCAGGCATGGTGACTTTATCACTTCCCTGAGCATTCTGTTCCAACACTTTATGACCCTTTTCATTAAGAAATTTTCCCTCATATCTAATCTAAACCTCCACCGGTGTACCTTGAGGCCATTTCCTCTTGACCAGTCACTTGTTATCTGGGAGAACAGACTGACCCTTACCTGGCTACCACCTCCTTTCAGGGAGTTGTAGAGAGTGATAGTGTCCCATTAGCCTCTTTTTCTCCAGGCTAAACAGCCCCAGGTCCCTCTAAATTTGGTCTTTGGGCTATTAGGTGGACTCCTTTTACTTCTGTGGCTTTACTTTTATTGCACATGGATACAAACTCTAACTGGTAATTTGGCCCACTATATATGACATGTATTCACAACATAAACCAATGATTATATTACCACACTGTACAGCAAATTGTTTTTTAGGCAATAAAAATGCATTATCAGCTCCAAAGGAGCAATTACACTGCACACTGTGAAAGTATATTAAGAATAATACACAGAACTCCTCTCAGTCTAAATTAGTCTATTGACATGATGGCAGCTCTGAAGATGGAAGAACACAGGAGATTCAGGCACTCTGGGCATTAAACTCACATCAGGAGAACTAAATGAACATAAAAACATCAGCAAAGACATTGGAGGCAGGACTATCTCTGATCTAAAATACTGATGAATTCAGTAAATCTAGGTTAGTTTAAACCAACTGTTCTTTATTGCTTAAGAGAGGTAGACACTGGTATAAAGAGGGGGAGAGAGGGGGTGTTTGCTTTATTCATTTAACCAAAGGAAGCTTGCCAGCCTAGCTGCAGTAGTGCAGCACTTGTGCCTTGTACAGCAACCTTTCAGAAGTGGCTCTGAGCACACAGGGCCCTTGTGGCACTGCTGGCCCTGCCTCCTGCACGTGTCCTCTGCAGGCAGCATGGGTGTCAGCACAAATGAGATGAGTATTTGCGGCCAAATCCTGTCTTGCCTGGACCCACTGGCCCTGTGCCGTTCCACAGTGTGGGCGAAGGTTGCACACACAAACGCTCCTGCCATTCCCTCCTTTGCCTTCCCTCTTAGTTGCTACCTTGAAGTTATGAAAAGCTGGAAGGAAGATTACAGGGGAAGATTTAGCGTTACAGAACCTGAAGAGAATATTTGTTAATGCTCTAATTCCACTTATATAGTTTCGTTCACAAATCATTTTTTCTCTTGCAATGTGCAAGTCAATTATTGGTTTTGTAGGGCTAGTTTTAGAACCTGCCATACTTATTACATTTCTTAAAGTACAGACATAGAAGACACTAACTATGACATCTGAAATCATGTTCTTTCACTGCTGCAATGCAGCTTTCATTGGAAGCAATGAATTTGCTTTATTTAGACCTGTTCCACATCAATAGGTAGACAAATACAGATTTGTTTGTTTGTTTGTTTGTTTTGTACAAACAAGAAAGACTTGTTAGTGATTTGCCTGTGATCTTTATGGATTTCTCTTTAGCACACACAGTATATAGCAAACTATTTTAGGTAATGAACAATAACTGCATTTTAGGACTCACAGCTGTCAGTACCATATTATGTTCCAAATCATGAAAAATTTCTCTCTCCCACCTTTTTTTCTGGAGAAAGAAAAATAAAAGTTGTTTGTTGACTCACACTCTACCTATTCTTCTCCTTTTTCTCATGTGCCACATTTTTTGTTTAATAATACATTTAAAAAATAATGTTTGCATTTATGGTGGCTTCTATCCTTCCAAGTCCTGGCAGAAAACCAGAAACTTTTATCTGGAGCAAATTTACAAGCCACCAGAGCTAAAGGTCAATTAGAAATTAGTTTTATATTTTTTGTAAATTATTTGTGTTATGTATTTGTGTTACTGTATAAAAAATATACATTACAACAGGCTATTGTAAGCACAAGAAAATTAAAAATAAACAGTATTATTCTGCAATAGAATGGTTTAGCCTAGCTTAATTTATTTTTCTCACTTACAGCACTAAAAGAACATCTTACATTCATACTTTATATGCAAGTCACAACAGTTCTGTTCATAACCACGCTGTGTCTCTTTTATATATTCGAGCTATTTGCAAAATTTCCATGATCTGCACAACAAAAACCAGACATTACTAATGCTTTAATGGCTTAGATTTCCAAATCCCAAAATAATTTAAAAACTGGTTTTATTACAAAGCAAATGAAGATATAAACTGGAAATAAAGTATCTAATCTTGAGATTCTAAGAATCCAAACCATCTGTACAGAAAATAGATCTCATCCATGGCTTCTAGATCTTGAACATCATTCTTTTTTCTGTTCAGGGGACTGACACATAAATAATTCTCTGTGCATAATCTGCGTTAAATATGTACAGTCTGTGTTAAGCATAATACAAAGAAGAGTTTCCACCTAAATGCAAACACTGAAAACAGCTATAGGAAACATTAATTGATTTGTTTTGAATTCATATCTGACAGTAACAAGTATTGAGCAGCTTTTGCTTTGTTACTGTAGGTGTTGTTAATGCACTTTCCACATCCATTTAAATGCAAATCCTCATGCAAGTAATCATGTGAAGGAGGAAAAAAAGAGTATGTTCAGCTGAAGGCAAAGCTGGAAGGATAATAGGCAAGCATGAGCAGAGTGTCAGTGGAGGGCTTTACAATAAAAAACTCTTTTGGAATGCCAATGAAAACACAACTGAATTGAAAATATCTGAATAGAATATCACACCACAGTAGAATGTATACATGATTTCTGTAAAGTGAAATTAAATAAATTAAATTTATATATATATATGCCTATGCACATGTATATTTCTATGTTGGATATATAAATTTGCAAACATGCAATATTCTATTCATGCACCCATGTCAGCACTATAAACAGAGCTCAAATTATTGGCTAAAGGCAAATATTTGTTATTTGAATCTGGAAGTGGAGTAAAAGAATCATTAAACAGACTACTGTATAACCAAATAATGCTTTAGGGTGTCATTTGTGCAGAAAACAGGAAATGAACTGGGACTTAATAAGCATAATTAAACTGGAGAACAGCAATTTTAGACCTATGTACTCCAGGGAAGTATGATCTTGGAAGAAATTGTAGTTTAGACATTTCTCAAGGCCACTTAAGTAACTAAAGACCACAAAGCCCTGTACTGTGCTAGAACATAGAAATAAGCTTCTTGTCCACTAGTACCTCTTTAATATTTCCAGCTTACCCTGCTCTGAGTTGTTTAGCCTTCCTGAAATGCAATATACTATCATGGCTAGGGAGAGCACTACAGCTTTAATGCACTGTGAGCTTCCTGGAGTACCACTGACTCATTTGAAAACAGCATCACGATGATAAAGCCTTGAAATATCGTTCAGCCCACATGCTGAAAGACAGTCATTAGTCTGGAGACAAGTACACCTCAGTACAGAGCAAGCATCTTTTCTTGGAGCTCCTAGAAGTCCTTCTCTCTTAGCTTGTGAATCCAAGAAAACTAATTGAGTTTTCAGAGCATTTGTCTAGTTTTCAGAGCATTTGTCATTTTGCATTATGCTGCAAAGTCCTTGTGCTGAAAACTGTGAACACCAATTGGGTTAAATTTCTTAGGTCCCTGAAATTGTTTATATCTGAATCACTGGGCAGAATGACACAACTGTGCTTGGAAAGCCATATACAGCCCAAAGTCAGCAGCTGTGGAGATGGAAGTGGCATACTGTAGTGAAGTCCCTGGCAGGCACAGGAAGGGATGAAAGGAATAGGGAAAGCATGCAGTAATTTGTTAAGAGTTAGAGAGGAAAACAGAGAGTAATTGCCTTGCACTGTGGACAGTGGAAAGGAAAATGGAAAATAAATTTTCTGAGAAAAGGAAGCCAGAATACATTTAATGTGTTGGGTCTGTTTGAGTGAAGTGCACTGAGTTGTTGCTTTATAGGGAGGAGAAAAACGAACTGTAGATAGCAGAACATGTGTGTACCTGTCTTTCTGTCCAAAAGTTCAAGTACAAGTCTGTCTCAGGCATTCTCTCTATTAATCAACTCTGAAATCATTATTATGTCTGTCAAAATTGCTAGATCCATAGGTATTTTACAGGTTGCAAAACATTTTGCTCTTCCTTTTCTTTTCTTCTGAGACATGAAACAAGACAGTTCCAGATGAGATCTAGACTGATTTAGAAAAAAAAAATCTTCACTGAAAGGGTCAGGCATTGGATTGACCAGGAGAGTGGTGGAATCCCATGTGGATCTGGCACTTGGGGATGTGGCTTAGCAGTGAACACAGCAGTGCTGGGTTAACAGTTGGACTCAATGAACTTCAAGGTCTTTTTCAACTGTAACAATTCTGTTATTTGCTTTCCTGGTTCCTGACAAGAAAGGTGGTGGTGGTAGTATTAGAGGGAATCTTTTGTCTCAAGCTCAAAGCCTGGGAGGAGAGAGAGGAAAGGGACAAAATATTGGTAATCAACTTGATTTTAGTATAAGACAAGGATGAGGGAAAATAGGTCTTCCAACCTAAAGCAAGCCTTGGAAAATAAATGTCAGATATGACCCTCTATAGTGAAGGATTTTTTCCATTGCCAGCCACAGCAAAATCCCTTGCTGATTAGAGTCAGTTGGTGGTCTCCTGCAAAGAGTGTGCAAGAGGCACACTGTGGCCTTCTAGTGACAGACATTTGTGAATCAAATAAATAGCAGTAATATTGGTTTTCTCCACCTTCCTTCCTATTGCCATGGCTTTTTGCTGTTCTCCTTCTAGATCAGATAAGCACTAATCAAGACTATTAGAGTTAAGCGAATAATTTGCAATGAATAATTTAGCAGATGAATTTGCCTCTTTTCCTGACTATTGAATATTGCCGAGTAGATCATCATCTCCATTAACATATTCATTATTCTAATTTATTCTGAGAATGTACCCCATGAAAGCTTCTGTATACTTGGCACTCAGTATTTCCTCTATGTGTGTTGCCTGGCTGTGACTGATCAAACAAATCATGTGATGTTGACATAGTTGCTTGACTGGGTAAACACTTGAATAGAACCTATCAAAAGAATATATAATAATTTATATTTAATTTGCTTACTACTTAGAAAATAATTTTCTGTTAAAAATCTACAAAAGAAAAAGCTTGTCTGTCTTATCAACCTTCAATAAACTGAAGGGATTTTTGGCTTTGAATGTCACTTGTGTGTGTGTCTCACCAACCCCAGACAGGAAGTACAGTATATTCTGCAAAGTCTGAAGACTCTTCTTTTCGAATTTTCAACTGCAATGATTGCTCATTGTGTGATGCACAAGCTGTATCATGGTTTTGACCAATCTTCTTTCTGTCTTCTAATGAAGATCTCATAGCACACACTGATTACATAATTTAAATTGATTTGTGTATATTTTCTTTACAGTCTCCCTGTGGAAGTGTAGAATAATTGTAGAGTGAACTGATATAAGCACTGATAGATTGTGTAAGAGGTATTCCAGAGCACAAAGAAAAAATAAATTGATTAATAAACAAAATAAAACTAAACTAAAATAAAATATCTCTGATGCAATCAGTTGACTTTGTCTGTAACTGGTCACAAAATCACAAAGGGTATCACTGAAAGCCACTGCAAACAAATGGTTTGAAAATATCCCTAAAATATACCCCAAAACCTACCTGAATATAACTACATCAATTAAAAAAAAAAAAAAAAGCAGAATTATGTTTTCAGTATCTGGCATTTTCTGTACGTTTGTTACAAAGCTCTGAGCTCTTAATAGATAAATGCAAAGCCAAGATCCAAACTCTTTCTTAGGGCACATAAATATTCTTAAACCACTTCCTACTGTGAAGATCAAAACAGAGAGTCCACTGCCTTACCCAGTAACACACAAGGATGGAGCTGTAGACTTACCACTGTTGATTACGGAGCACTGGCCACAGCAAAAGCAAAATCTTCAGCCTTTTCCTAAAACACAGGACACAGTTTCCTAAAACTGATCAATTTCCTAAAATTGATCCTAAAACAGTTCTGCCAATCATGCCTGTCAAACCAAACTATCCTGAATTGATTTAAAACATACTTAAAATTTCAAACAACACAGTGTATTATTTTTCCCAGTCAATAATTTTTCTATGAAACAATACTCATTCCATGCTAGATGATGCCTAAAATGCTGATTTTGACATAGTTGCGACCTAACACATGGGTAGGTCTTGGTATTTTCCAAATATTCCAGATGAAATATGCTGTCTCCTGTGATGAAGCTGTGTCCTGGATACACTGGTAATCCTGAAATGAGTTCTAGGATCCTGGAAATATTTATGCTGTTCAGGGCCAAATGTTTCAGCCAGACAGGAAGAGGTTTCTGCACTCTGGGTTTCTCACGGATCTGCCAAAATAGAGAGCTGAGAGCCTTTGGCTGGAGTTTCCAGGGCTGGGTTCACCTGGAAAATCTATAGGTTATTTTTCAATATTTTGTTTCCTATTCTATGGGAAAGCCTCAAATATATCGTTTGTATTTCAGGATGAGGCAATTCTCTCTCCTCTCCCACTCACCTCCCAAATTCAGAATTTCCTAAGAAATGGGAAGGTCACCTTTTGACCTTGTCATTTGCAGGCAGCTGACCTCTGTGCTTCTATGCCCATGAAACAGCCAGTTCCTTCACACACGAGCAACTCAAACTACCTTGTGGGTTTGACCCCAAGTTGTTAACTCTGCTTTCTCTAGTAGCCCATCATGGTGATCTCAAGACTAACCATGATGGGCTTTTGAAGATTTCAGACTTATGGGGATGTTTGTAGAAACATCTTAAATGGTATAGGTCAAAAGGTATATACATCACAAAGAAAGATCATCAGAGAATAACAAGGGTGTTTATTTGGGGAACTGGATATTCTTATACTTTGTGAAACGATATTTTAAGTGTTTGAGACAGCACATTCTGTTCCAACACAAAGAAGTCAGCCTCATGGGCTGCACCCATCTCAAACTGACTGTATAATTTTGTTCCCTTTACAGATTACAAAAGCAAGTTCATCAATCTCCTTATCCCCTACTCTCATACAATTTTTACATACAAAATGGCTGCGAAATGCAACATTAATTTAGACAAGCTCTCTGTGACTCTGTGTCCTACTTCATGGCAAAATACTCTGTTCCAACAATGAAACCTAATAATGAGCCATTTAGCTAAGATTTTTAATGGCTTAAGCAAGAATGCCATTAAGGATCTCCAAAAAGGCACATCCCAGCATGCAGCGGACACTGAATCTTTTGTTGGTTTCTCCACAGGCAACTTCCTCCCCTTGTCCAAAAAAAAAAAAAAAAAAAAAATTAAAAAGAA
>VXBQ01007724.1:71133-86363 GCA_013400175.1 Phainopepla nitens | reverse complement strand
AAAAAAAAATTAAAAAGGAATAAAAATTTTTAAAATGCTGAGACCCCTTTGCTATAGAAATGGATCATTCTCAATGTCTCACTAGAATCTGGATTGCAATTCAATTGAGTTTGTAATAAATATGGTGATGGTGCAGATCTCTTACACAGTATCAGTCATCACAGTAGTCTACTCCAAGTCCTAACACGTTGTCAGCGACACACTTAGGACATGAAATATGATTTTGCAGCTAACTTCATCCCTACTCATTGAAAATACCTTTGCTGTAAAAGTTTATACCTATAGACACATTGCGGCCATTGAAGTTAAAAAGAGTGCTGTCATTTAACCTTTGAGAAAAAGCATGAGGGAAAATACATTCTCATCAGTTTTCAACTGAGCAAATAGACAAGACATGGTAAATAATAGTACTGGGTTTGTCAGTGGCAGCACAAGTATCCACAGGTCTTAATAAGGTGGTTTTTTTTTTTTAATCAAATTTCTTCTGTTAAACAGAACAAAAGAAGAACAAAATCATGAATTATACTTGTTTTCAGGGGCAAACACATGCACTCCATTCATCAGAGCTCAGCCAGTGGTGGTAAAAAGATTTCACAATCCTAACCACTGAGATAAAAAAATTGTTATTCACAGTGTGTTACAGTTTCACTTTAATATTCCATCTTTTTTGCTATGTTTTGTTTTGTTTTTTGTTTTGTTGTTTTTTTTTTTTTTTTAGTGCTCATCCAGGGATAGTGTTAACACACATCAAAAGGGATTTATTCTACGCTGTATTGAACAGATGGCAGCTAGAGGACTGTGTGAGTAAAAAAGAATGTAGCTGTGGGGCGTGTGCTTGCTGATATTAGCTGGACTAACAGTTCTTAAGCTCCATTATGTGTCCATGTGTTTGAGAATGTTGCTTTATTCTACAGTTCAGCAAATCGTTCAGATGTAAGCTACATGAAACAAATTCCTCTCTATCAAAGGGATGCTGAAATTAAAAAGGAGCTGTTTTAGTTTAAACATAACTTTGCTGTCATTTTGGGCTTACTTGCACTTATGTTGAAGGTCAACACAGGAAAGCCACTCGTACAGACATACATAAGCAAGCAAAGATTTCAAAAATTCTTTTTTTGCTGTTTTCAGTAAAGCTTTTTGTTTTCTCTTGTTTCGTTTTGGCTTCTTGTTACCACTAAGTGTTCTTCTACACTCCAGGCACCTCTCTGCTAAGCAGAGGACCAGATAAACCAGGGCTGCATAATACTTCAGATGCTCTCCTATATACTACAGTACTTGCTGCAACAGCTTTGTCATCAAAAAATGAGGGAAGTGCTATACACAGCTTTACATACAAATGCACAAAAACTTCAATACCTGACATACAAAAAGGACAGAGAAGCACACAATTATGTTAGACATGACTATATCGGACTACACAATCTTTCCTTGTATCTTGTCCTAACCATATTACAACATAAAATTTTGATCAGAAAGTTAAAAAGGGCTTAGAGACTATAGAAATCATCCAATTTAAATCAGCCACCTTTAAAAATATACACTTTTGATGTGACTTGAAGAGTGAAAATTTGTTAAAACATGTCCATTGTCTTCAGGGATATAAGTTAACGGTTCAGCTATCAGGTAATTATAGGTTAGGCATTCATTGTCGTGTAATTGCCATGCTTTATTTTACATTAACTCATGGCATCATTTTATTCTGTTATTTACATGGGGAAACTTCATAAGTGTGTGGCTCTGAACAAGCTTCAAGCCATGATGGAGAGCTTACTTTTATGCTTTACTGATGCAAATAGGATTTCAGAGTCACAGAATCATGGAATGATTTGGGTTGGAAAGGACTATTTATGTTTCTTATTCCCCTGCCATAGGCAGGGACATCTTTCACTAGACCAGATTGCTCAAAGCCTTGTCCAATCTAGCGCTGCACTCTTGCAGTGCAGGGGCATCCACAACTTCTCCAGACAACCTGTCCCAGTGCCTCACCATCTCCACAGTAAAGAATTTCTTCCTAATATCTAATCTAAATCCACCTCCTTCAGCTTAAGGCAATTACCCCTTTTCCTTCACTACATGCCCTTGTAAAAAGTTCCTTTCCAGCCTTCTTATAGACCACACTTAGATACTGGAGGGTGCCATGGTTCTGCCTGAAGCCTTGTCCTCTCCTGGCTGAACAGTCCCAACTCTCTCATCCTGTCTTCATAAGACAGGTGATCCAGCTCCCTTAACATCCTCCTGACCTCCTCTGGATTCATTTCAGGAGGTCCATGTCCTTCCTGTGCTGGGACCCCAGAGCTGGACACAGCACTACACGTGGGGGTCTCACCAGAGCAGAGGGGCAGAATCCCCTCCCTCATCCTGCTGGTCATGCTGCTTGGGATGCAGCCCAGGACACGTTTGGCTTTCTGGATTGTAACATATTGCTTTCTGCAATTGCAGGACTTTCTGCTCATTGCTGAGACATGTTGAACTTCTCATTGACCAACACCTCTTTGTTGTCCTCATTTTTATTGCATTTCCATTAACTGTCTTCCCATCAATACCTGTCACACTGCAAGCTTACAAAATTCTTGCAAAGTAGAAATTAAAAATCAGAATAACAACAGTAACAACTTTAGCTTTTGAGTGTGCCATTCAGACAGGACTGTCAGACTTTACATGAGTATGGATCCCTTTAGATAGGGTTAATCTTATGTTGGAATTCAAAGGCTGGATTGGCACATCTGCAACCTCTGTGTGCATGTATTAACTTTTTTGGCAACTTCCTGCATACAAAATTGGTTTTAATCCAAATACACAATCATATCATTACACCAAATCACTTGCCTCAGACTCTTTTAACTAGATTTGCCTCAACTTGCATGCCATACTCTCTCTGCACAGACTGCATACTAGAGACAAAGGGAAAAATCTTTCACTGTGTGTGTAATGTGCCATAATTGAATGTAAACAACTTAAAGTTTGTTCCACGCTAGCAGAATAGCATCCTTGCTTACTATTTTCATAGCATCTGAACTAACTGTGTGGGTGCTGTCACACAGCAGCTCGTATTTCAGGGCAAACAATCTTACAGTATCCAAAGGTGAATCTTTCATATGATGATCTACCTCTATTGTCAGTACAATATCAGTTCTCACATGTCCCATTTGCTGTAATGTTTCCTAAATTCAATCTTTCTGCAACCTGCTTAACAAGTGAAAAATTATTTTAACCAGTCATCTTTGTAGGTACTTTTGGCTGCCTAGTGACGTGCCTGACAGACCCGGTGGCTTCATTCTTATGTGAAATACTTTCCTCTTCTTTCTTTGGTGACTCTTAGAGAGAAGGGTTATTAATTTCTGAAAAATCTTCACACTTATCATCTACCTTTTTCATTCAATCCACGGTACTTTTCTAAACCATTTGTGTTCAGATGTTCTTGATAAATGCATATAAGAAATATGACATATGGCAATCAACAACTTCTAACTTTTATTTCTATAGAGTAATTTTATTTTTCCACAGATCAGCCTATATAAGCAGGGACTTGGAAAGGACATTTTAGTTAATATTCCCCCTTTTGTTGTCGTTATTGTTGGTTTTTTCTCTTTATTTTTCATCCTACTCTCATGTTGCTCTTAACTGGCTTGTACAATCTGTCTACAAGGTAGGTCCACAGCCACTTCGAGTCAACAGGACTTTTTTTATGAAGGGCTGTAAAATTTACAGCACATTCAAATAGGATGTAATATGATTTTTTTAGACAAACTTGCACACGTGTTTGAATTCAGAAAAGTAAAATTTCTTTTGCTGAGATTAGAAAATGTAATTTTAAAAGCTTGGTAGTGATATCCATGCCTTTTAACAGGCTGTGTATTTAGCTGGTATAGTTTAGTAAGTATTAACAACTATCTTTTTTGAAGCTGTGATGTGTTTCATGACACAATGAATGACCAATATTATTATTGTACTGTGTTTGATCATTTTTTACTAGAGACTTCAAACAGGTTGGGCTATCATTGTATGAGAAACTGTGCAAACATTACAAAAGATAAGCCACACCACACCCTACGAATTACTTTAGGAAACTGCATTCAAGGTCAAATATGTATCTTCCCTAAATTAAGCTGAAAGGTTGCTTTGTATTTTCAGTTCATATGAGCCAGGAATCACTCCTTTTCAGCTTAATCCTTCTGGACTTGCATGCCTGCACAACTAATACAAAAACATTCTGTGGAAAAAAGAGAGATGTGGATGGGGTTTTTTTGTTTGTTTTCAATAGCTGCTCTGGAAAAAAATACTTGCATATAAGAATTGAAAGGATCTCAGAAGAATGTGGAAAGTGTAAAACCTGGTGTTCAGAAGGCGAAACAAAAATGAACTGGAAAGTCATGTATTCAATAACTCTGTCACTTGCATACTTAGCCAGAAATGTACAACACTTTCTGGTTCTATTAAAACATTAATATTTGTTTTAACCTGTTGTAGAACCAGAATTCCTAGCTTGTCAAAATTATTTTCATATGTTGTCTGAGAAATTAATATATCAGAGTCCTTCAATTATAAGAATACAATAGTGCCATCAGGCTCTGTTGAGTTCTATGTTCTGTTACTGATCGTGGTCTGTTCCATCTGCTATGGGAAGAAGTATGAGAATTAAAGCTACCACAGCTCTTCCTCCTTGTATTTGTTGTCAGCTTGCTGCTGGAGGGACATGGACCACTGTACATAACCCTCAATTCTGCATGGGCATCCTGGTAAATCCCTCTTCCAGGGAGAATGTATCTAATTGTTCTATTTTCATATGGCATAAATTATTATTTTTTTCATTTAGATAACTAGCACTGGTAAGTTCCACTGTTCTTCACACCTTTTTCAGCTTTAAACCTGATAGATTTGTTTGTCTGGTTGTTAGTTCTTATGTTGTATTAAACATGAATCTTCATACCTACAGCCTCTGTGTCATTCAGCATTTCAGAGGCTCCTTTTACATTTTGTATTCAGTCATTCCTCTTTTGTGGTAACAAATTCTGGTTCTCAGTCTACTCAAGATGTATTCATATGGAAGTTCTCATCTCTGATTATCTCCTTTATACTTTTTATTGTATCCAGCAATGTAGCTCAATATTTTCACATTTCAGACAGCTTGAAATGCTTGTTTTTACAGCTCTACAAACTCATGTAGTTTCTCGTATTTAGCTTACCTGAAAAACAGATTATTCTGAAACATATAGCAGTGGGAAAATTGTTGGAGAAAGAAAATAATATTTTGAGTCAATCTTGGAGAAATATCTTGGAAAGTAGCAGTGGCTTAAAATGTCTAATATTTTTTACTCAGCTTAATGTCTATAAAATTAATGAGTTGTAAATTTCTAAAAAAACCAACAAATTTAATCAAGAGTCTTCCAAATAGTAGGGAAAGGCTAGTCAGAGTAAACTCAGTGGAGGTTCAAATATATGCATTGCAACATTATTCTCTGCCAAATTGATCTCATTATCTTCAGTTTGTTCACCCTCATAGATATATAGCTGATATCCTCACGGCTATCCACAGCTGATACTACTATGTGTAAAACAGCAATGTGTGTGTTTGATAGTGATTAGTCTGTATCACTTTTTATAAAGCAGACCAACTAATGTTTTTATATCTGAAAAAAATCTCATTTTAAATCTTCATATTGATAAATACTTTATGAAACTTGGCATAAAGTAATTTGGTTAAAAGATGGATGATTTGTAATGATGGTATTGCATATCATTAGTATTTCTTAAATTAAAAAGGTATACTTCAAAATATGCATTCAGAAAGCTTTATTTTCCTCTCTAATCATATGGTTGCCATATGTATGGCACTGGGTGCTCTCACCACCTCCTCACAAACATTAATATAGGGGTCCTTACTATGCCTCTGTCATTAAAATCATCATTTTCCATATTTTGTAAACAAAAATATTTAGGCATCTAATTATTGCATTTCCCAAGCCGTTAAGGTTGCCAACATGCAAAAGTTAAGATGATCAGTCAGCTCATACCAAGTGATTTCCCCAGGACCAAGCTATGAGCAGAAAAGCAAGCACCAGAGTTTGCCACACGTCTTCTTCCTTTCTAGACATTGTCTTCTACTTGAGATAAAACACATCCTATGCTTTAAACCCTTTCTTGAAAAACTTGAGTCTTCAACTTACCTGCTGACTCCAAACACAGTTGCCCTGATTTTGCAGAATTTGAACTTGAGCTTATCTGTGGAAGAGCCTTGCTTGTTTTGCATCATGCATCAGATAGCCAGCTGGGGGGAAGAAAACTTTGCCTGTCAAGGGAAATAAAGACCTATCAAAGATTTAAACATGCGCTTAAGTGTAGCCAAAGATAAGCAAAAAAATTAGTGTAGCTGACTCTAAGTACTGCTTTTTTGTCACTGACTCAATGGGATTTCAGCAGGCGATTTAGGATGTGCTTATTTGGAGTCAGTGGGATGCATACCAGTGGGATCTATATAAAACGTGTGGGAGAATGGTAGGCTTGTCTTTCAAAGTCAACATGACCCATGATGGGGCCCTGCTCTCTTGGCAGGCTGAACACCTGCCTGTCCATGGGAAGCAGTGAATTAATTCCTTGTTTTGCTTTGCTGGTGTGCATGGCTTTGTTTTCCCTTAAACTTTCTTCATCTCAGCCTGTGATTTTTTTTTCTCCCAATTTTCTCCCTGATCCCATGGTGATGCAGTGAGAAAACAGATGCCAGGGGTTGTCTGCTGGCTGGGATGAAACCACAATGCACAGTTTCAATCCAAAACAAATTTTGAAGCAAGGAGACATGTCTAAGGATTTTATGCAAATGTAAGGATTACATTTTATTGATTGTTAATTAAAAGGAACCATGCAAATTTTTAATGATTTCACAGAAAAGTACAAAATTTGTTCTTTCTGGAGACTCCAGCACCATATCCAGAGAGGGGACTTTGGCTATATCTACCATTTTCAACCATAAAAATTCAATTACATGAATTATGTAATTGTATGGTCGAATGCATCTCCTGAAGTAGACTACGCTTATGAGATTAGATTGCTTTAGGGAGCAAAAAAAGGCAAAAATCATTTTGAAACACAGAAAATTCCAGCTATTGATGGACATCTCTGCATTTTTTGCACACAAAACACTCATTATCCTACACCATGTGTTCTGCAGGAGTATGAATGTAGGAAACTGCATAATCCTGCAACGATGGAATAATAACAAAGCATCAGCATAATTTCTTAATCTATTTCTCTGTGAAACAAAAGTGTTGTTTGCCACTATAGGATGAAAACGGTTTATTGTAAAGATGTAGTATGGAAAAGCACAAAAAAACTAGCAATACAGTGACTGTAGACTAAGAATATGTTTTTCCACTGTAATTCTTAGAGAAAGAAAAACATCGTGCATTGCATTTATTTCACTCTAATATTTGACAAGAAAAAAAAATCCTCAACTGACTGCTGTTTGGTAAAAACAATCATAAACTTAACCCTGGTAAACTCTTCACAACAGTGCCTTTTTTGTCTAAAGCAGGAGTTTTGTGCTATTTGATGGGATGTAAAGGATGTGCATCCACCCCCTGATGCATAGCGGGCACTTGGGAACAAAAAAGAGATTCCACTATGCTGCCTGGTCAGGGGTGAGGCATGGGGAGGATGCAGGGCGGAACTCCTTTGTGCTAGGTCAGTGTATTTCTTCTCTGAGAGTCATGGAAGTTAGGGTGTGTCTTGTTTGTGCTGGTCGTATTCTTCCCTTTGTGTTTTCTAAAAATGTAGAGCTTGCACAGAATCTCTTAAGCTTACAGTAGATATTTCTCCCCTTCCAGAACCTTAATTTTACCTTTTGGAGACTGAATCCTTCCTGCAAAATCTTTAGAATGTGATATTTTTGCTGTAAAGAGAAAGCTTGTTTGTTGGACAAAAGGGCTTTCTCTTTTCTGTTTGTTTATGATAGGGCAATTAGACTTCACAGGAAGGTTCTCTAATAATTACACAAAGCAAAGGGAAAACCTTAATTAAATTTTAACGATAAGTACAACTGTGTTGATTAGGATAATGTGGTCATTATATCCTACCACAAGACTTGTTTATATTGTATACTGCTAGTACTTATGAAGCTTATCTCAAAGTTTTATTTATCTGAATTTGGTAATCTCTCCCGTTATTAATTACAAACTCCACTAATACTCTCTACACCTCATCACTAATACACGTTGCTCAAAAAGGCACAATTACAAAACTGACAACAACATTTCTGTAATACACATAATAGTTTTCTTGTGCAAGTTTAGGAGTTTAATTTACTCGTGTCTGAATAGTTTTTACGTAAAGTATATTTGACTTCAGATTTGAGTAAATTAAGTGTCCAAAATGGTGACATGGATGTCTAAAATTTTGTCTGCTCCCTTTTGGTAAACTGACTAGATATCTTATAAGGTGTGTGGGCTGCAGGACTTGATCTCTTCTGCGACAACCATTGCAATAATTTTGAGCCTAGAAGAAATATTTGGAGCATAAGGCCCTGTGTGGAGAGACATGTAGACACTTAAAGACATGACTCAGCCTGCAGAGATGCAGAGCAACAGCACATCTGGTATGTTGTGATTCCCTGTAACTAGGCAGGCACCTCAGCCATGTGAGTTATCCATGAGGTGGGTAAATTGAGAGATGCTGAAAGTCCAGATGCAGTCCATAGGAAAAGCTATGCAGAGTCTGCTTGCAGAAGTCTATTGTGTTGGCCTGTGCCTTTGGTATCTTGTGTTTCAGATGTACATTCTGGAATTGCAACAGCAGCCTCACAAATGAGAAACGTGATGAGTCACACTAGCGAGATACTGGGCTACCTTCTTCTGATAAAGTAGTGTTACACAGAAAAAAGATCATATGTTTAAAGTCAGCAAGAGAAAGAGCAAAGCAGAAACTCATTCAAAACTGCCCCTGACCGTGCACACTGGGGAGAAAAGCAGTCTGTAGCCTTGTAGCAATGTGTCTGCGGCAGCAAAACCTCTGGGATATATAAGCAAATTAAATCCAGGACTTCAATATCTGGTGTGAGGGTAACATCAGAGGATGAGGTCTGACATTAGCTTTAAGCATTAGGTTATGAAGTAAGAAAGTATGGAAAATGAATGCACCATCCTATTTTGTTTCAAGGCTTTACCCTGGGTGCTATCAGCCTAAGCACTTTATAGCTTATATCAGGCTGAGGTTGCCACATTGCTTACTCGAGCACCAAAGGCACATTCAGACATAAGAGATCAATGCACATTTCTTATTTTCACACCTCTGTGGAAAGGAATGAATCTGGGAGTACACTTTAGCTTTATAGCTGGCTGTGGCTAAGAAAGTACAGAAGCATCAGTGCTGTATCAACGGGTAGGATATCTGAGGGGCAGAGTCTTAACTCTGATAGGGTCTGCATGTATCCCTTTAGCATCAATATCAAGATGGACTCTATCTCCTCCACCTTCTGTTTCCCTTTTGCAGTTCCCATCTGCACTGTCAGGTAGCCTGGACAATATTTCCTACGCAACCCAAAGGCAAATGATCCCTGGCAAGCTTATTGCCATCTTATTGGCATCTTAATATATGAGATGGGTAATGATACAAGTTATGCCATCATTCAGCATCCACTTTCCTTGTCTAGCTGTGTCATTAGAATATCAGTCAGTTCTCAACAGGCTCCACCTTCTCTGCAATTCCTTTGCAATGGACCTCCTGCAGAATGCTGCTTGCTGAGGTACATACAAGTTATGGCCCAACTTGTTGGGGAGAAAGCTGTACAATTTTATACCAATGCAAGTCTAAATTACAAAATGCATCAGAGATTTTTTTGGCTCATGAACTTTTTTTGCTTTAAGGTGGCTGAAGGCAAACAGTTTTGCAGTGTCAATGATTTGCCACAGCTCTCAGCCCCTTATGCGGGATGTGATCCTTCAAAGGAAAGAAGTATGAGTTAGCAGGGACAGAAAAAAAATAGTTTTGGATGAACAAAGGGCTCAGTCTTTGTAATCTAGTATTTCAGATTTCAGTGACAAAAGTATGGAGGACCACTTGGGGTCTTTATTAAAGGATGTCTAAAGAAATAATGAAGCGTGAAGATGTGACATGATCAATAGATTAGCTCCAGTTTGCATTTGTTATAATTCTCACCTAATTGCTTGCTTGGGTCTGCTCATGGCCTTAATTGCATACTGGTATGTCACCTTTGAACTCTGTTCTGTTAATTTTAATTGTAAACAATGGACTGCCTTTTAAATATTTCCTCCAGTTTTCCTTCTTTTCTGTCACAACTGAACCTATGCCTCCCTGACGTATTATGAAAGGAAATGTTTTTTTCCTGTTGTGCCTGGGGACTTATTCTAAGTCAAAATTCAGAAAAGTTCCTAATGGCCTAGGTCTAACACTGGCCCTAGAAGCATCGCCACTGCTTACAATAAGCAGGAAAGGTGACTCACCAAGCATGGAACCTGTTTAACACACCTGTGAGCACATGCACACCCTATGTCCAAAATATTTCAAAGCACTGTGACAGACAGAAATTCTCTCAACAGTGCAGCAAATGTAGAATTTGTGGATTAGGATTTTTTTAGCATTGCCCACCAATCTTAAAGAATAATATTGTACCAATAAGGTCCTTCAGCTTAATATAAGCAAGGAACAGATCTTTCTGTCCATTGGGTAACATTTACATTTATTCCCTTGTATGTCATACAGACCCATTAATCATTCTAGCAGCCTCTCTACCTCATAGGAGATGTAGGCAATGATAATGTTTTATGTGTGTAATTAATCCTGTAGCAGATGTGTAGTTTCCAAGACTACTGCCATTAGAGTATTGACAGGATTCAGAACAAATATTCAGGCACCAGCTTAGTAATGATTTTAATATGATAATATCCTTTTACTCATAAACACAGAATATTCAGATCTTAAGTTTTGCATAAGTGTTGTTATTTGTTAAGGCTTTCAGAGAACCCGTGAAGAGGATTTTTTATTCCTGATGCTGCTGTTAAACAAACAGCATACAATTAACATATCAGCTGGGTGTGCATAATTCCTCAATTCTCCATCACACAGTGAAAGTCACCATTTGTGAAGTGAGAGAGGTAATTTATAATGAAAATAAAGGTTATCCAGAGAAAACAAATGATGCCAAACAAGCTGCATATATTTTTAAAGCTTTGCTTTCAAAATTATTCTACCTTTTATTCCTGCTAAAAAATTCCTAAGCTGAATTCTTGGCAAAGTGACAAGTTCAATTACACATCATAATAAAAGTGAGGAAAGCAAAAAATCCTCGATTTTTTTCACAAGGCAACACCTTTGCAATGCATATAGATCTTCAATTGAGGAAGGACAGGACTACTACTCCTACATCTTTTTATGCTTTTCCCTCATTGACTTTTTATTTTTGGTTGCTGTATTACTCCTCATTTTGCCAAGAGATGGGTGCACATGTGAGCCCCTCAACTTTGAAAGCTACACTTTATATGGATATGACTTTTCCTACTATTTAAAAAAAAAAGAATGTGCTTTCTTAAATGCATAGAAGTGTGAACTTTTGGCAGCTCCTCCTAATTTCAAATCACATAACATATATGTAGGTAATATGTCTCCTTATAGAGAGGGGAAATACCTTTGTAATTAGTTTGGACCAATTTGATTCTAAAGTTTGATGGATTTAATGAATATATTAACCAAAAGCCCCCAGTTTGTCAGACCTTTCTCTGACTTGCTTCTCAGAAATAAATGTGGACCGACATAAGAAAGGTTTTACCTTCATTGGCTTCACAGTGTGGTTATTAAGAATGACACATAAGTACAAATTCTATTTGCTCTACTTCACAGTTGTGGAAACTGCAGACTTGGGGGGAAATGTTGGTTTTCAGACTTTGTTTTCCAGTTCTCTATGCCAGCTGAACAAAACAGGTGGAGGACATCAACAACTTATTGTGTTCAGGATAGGACTTGGGAAAGAGGACTAGTCACTGGAGAAAACTCCAAGAAACTCTTGTGGTTTGTGAACGCTATCTACATTGCTCCTACTTTTACCTGCGCACCACTGTGCAACTTGTTCACACAAGGAACTGAAAACACCCAAACATTTTACAGGACTTGGCAGACCTGCTGTTCATATGCCTCATGTGGCAAAGACTAGCGGAAGGGAATTCCCGCCCCACTGTGAGCTATCTCCACACCTCGTTTCTGCAGTGCAGCCATGATTAACTTCTAAGTTCCTGCTTCTCAGTTCCTTCACTGCCCTGAAAAGCACTGCTCACAGTACCCTGTTGCCACTGGGCTGTTGCCACAGCCATCCTGTTTTCACCTCGTGATCTGCCTCGCCATCACGAACTCTCATGCAGAGAGAGGGAAAGGGTGTATGCTTCTGTGGACAAGGGTAAGACTCAACTGCATGCATAGCAACAACCTCCACAAAAAACCCCCATGTGACCTTGGTGGCTGAATGCTTTGGATCTGCTTAGGAAACACAGCTTTGGTTCTATGAATTTTAATTGTCCCCTCTCACTGTTCTGTGAGGAGATTTTGACCTATTTACTTGTAATAGTCTCTAAGCTATTTTGCAGAACTAGAAACTGGATTGTCAATGTTATTCACAGACTCTACTCATGATGAAGATGGTCTCAGCAGAACATGGTGTCTTGGTGGCCTCTCCAAAAGCTGGACATTCATCCAGGAGACACTGTGAATATATAGCAAGTTTCATCACCTGTGTTAGATATTCTTATATACTATCTGATACTTACCTTCCTTGATCCACAGATTAAAGGAGGATTTTTCCCTTTTACATCTTCTTCTGCAGAAGTAGTAACTACACTGGGATTTCCAAAATGCTGGGATACTACTACTACTACTACTACTATTGCTACTACTAAAGTTCACATCACCAAAAATTATGTTTTATGGAGAATTTAGATTAGCAAAAAGTTGTGCACTTTGGAGTGTATGTATTTATTACTGCTTGATAATCTTTTGTTTATATAAAACAAGAGTCACTCTTCTTTTTTTTCCCCACATAGTCCATAACTATAAGTTCTCTGTGTATATTGAATTGCTATTAACAGCATAATTAACTGTAGGGTTTTTTTAATATTAAAATGGTGAAAGAAAAGATAATAAACATGTTGTCAGAAATGTTTAGAATTCCAGAATTCTGTGATTAATATTTGTGAATCTGTGAGTAGCTGCTTGCCAATTTGTTCCAATTAAAATGTGAAAAAAGGTTATTCATTATAAAGAGCGCGATTATTACATACACTGCTCCTTTCTCTCTCTCTTTTTTTTTTTTTCTTTTTATTTTTGGGGGGCTTAGAATGAAGCTCGTTTCTTCATTTAAAAGACAGTATGTAGCAAGGTTGGAGTTGGTGCCACATTTTATCCTATGTAAGTCATTTTGTTTAAAACAAACAAACAAATGAAAATATGCAAATCAAAATATTAGCTCAATGTTCTGCCTTTATTTATATGAAGAAATAAAAAGGATTGCAACTGGTCAAATCAAGCATCTGTCCAACAGGCAGGAGTTAGCATGAGATGCTTCAGAGTGGGATACAGCATACTTTAGCAGAATGGACCTTCAGCATGGTGTAGGTTCTTGTTTCCGGCAACTCATGGACTAGAGACTCCCATTGGAGGTTGAATCAAGATCCTCCTTTTTAATAGTCATTGAATAATCTAATTCTATGGTTTTGTTCAAATCTCTCCTTGAATTCCCTTATGCTCAAGGCCTTCACAGTTCTCTGCAGCAATTAATGAGACAATGTTAGTTTTATGTGGTATAGAGAAAACAAAAAATTGTTTTTCTTAAAGTTATTGCCTAGTATTTCCATTAAATGCTTCCTATTCCTGGTATTAACAGAACAGTAGGGAAGCATTTCCTTTTTGCATTTTCAGTACTGTTTATTATCTTACAGATAATAATGTTCATCACATTTCTCCAGACTTGTCTCTTATCCCACAGAACCTTCCAAGTCAATTAAATTTCTGTGTTTAAAAATAGCTCCATGTGCCTGAGAATCCCTGTGAAACCTCCTCTGACAAGGTGACCATATGTATATTTAGTAATCAAGATTTGTGGTTTTAAGTGTATTCAAGGATTTTTACAGTAGCATAATGCAATTCTTTGTTTTGCTCTCAGTTTTTCATATGATATCATTTCTTTTGCCCAGCTGGTGGTTCATCATGTTCATATCTGATTTGTTCTGGAAGTGTTGAGTTAATGCTAGCAGCAAGGCTAGAGCAATAGGAAAAGACTACATAAGTGAAGTGTTCACCTTCCCAACACTTGAGAGATGCCTAAGGGAACATCTGAGTGCATGAGTTCCATCAGCTCCTCGGAGTGCTCCCCAGATAGCTGTGTCAGTCAAGTCTTTTAGAACAAATCCACAAAGGGGCTGTGAGTGTGCAATATGTGATGAATAGAAGCAAGTGGAAGAAGCCAAGAATGAAAATAAGGCACAGAAACCAAGCACCAAACTAGATCCAGGCTGTTTCAAGGTGGTTCAACTCAGTAATTTGCTCCTCTTTTCCCCCTGGATTTGCAAAAAGCAGGTTTCATTGATGATTCAGCCTAAGCTGTTCTGTACAATCATGTCATGCAGAATGAACCCAACCAGTAGTCTTTAGGATTTTCTCCTGAGTGTAAAAATGAAAATAATCTAGTTTGTATTTCTGCTATGGTGTTTATCATTCTTTTCCACATCAATCATGTACTAGTTCCACAAGCTGTCTAGACAGGCTCTTAGTTCTGCTGCACTCTCTTATAACTTCAGCTTCTAATTGTGAAAAAATATTTTTAAAATATTATCTCATGAGGCACAGGTTATACTCCATCCCTAAAAGCATGCAAGATCAGGCTGAATGAGGCTCTGAGGAACCTGGGCTAGTGGGAGGTGTCCCTGCCCATGGTGGGAGGCTGGAACTCAATGAACCTTTCCAACCCAAAGCATTTAGTGATACTTTGGAGGAAAAAGCAGGTGGGTTTTTGTAATTTCAGTGTTCCTATGGAAATGAGGACACTGCAACCTTTCCTTTTCTCTAGATTAAAACTCTGTTAGTTCTACTACTTGACTTAGTTTTAGGAGTTTTTTTGTCTGGATGTTGCTTGACCTGAAAGCGTACAGTTAACTAACTACCATACACAGTCTTAAAATTAAAAAGAGAACTCTAAAGAGTCAGGTGAAAATAAGCTTGAATTTAGTGAGGTCTTTCTAACAAAG
>VXBQ01007724.1:38484-71106 GCA_013400175.1 Phainopepla nitens | reverse complement strand
GTTAGCCTATTAGCCTTAGAAATATATGACATAAGTAGATCTCTTTTCCTTGAGTGGATAGGGTGTACCTTTCTTTTATGCAGTTTGCCAGATGCACTGACTACTGGGTTATAACTGATTGCGTGACATGGTTTACTTGGAATCCGTCCTCACATTTTTGCCATACACACTTGCCAGTCCTATCAATCATTTCCAACATGAAAGACACATTGTCTAACTCCTGCCCAGCTGCACAGATTTTCGTGTTACTAATTTGAATTATTTACAGTGTATGAGCTTACCCTAAGAACCATGCAATGCAGTATATTGTTTCCCTCTTGGCAGTGTCTGTAGCTGTAATAGAGGAGCTACTGTAATTTTTGAAAATTGACATAGTATCTCTTTATGATGTCTTGTTAGCACATGCTGAACCCATTTACACTATCACCTGCTTTTAAACTAGATACCATGAGCTGTGGAGAATTGTTGGCTGTTGTAGCATGTGAAGATGTAATTCAGCCTCATGCATCCTCTCTTCCAGGAGAGTTGGGCCAGAGAGAAATGCTCAAGAAATTCCATGCTGTTAAGCAGATTTCAGATTTGCTTTGTGAAAATCCCTGTCATGAAATAAACCATGCATTGAATAAACTGTGAGTAAAAATAGCCTTGTTATGCATTTAAGCTTCTGGCATATCTCACCAAAATATGTGGAGCTAAGGCAAAATGGCTCTCCAGTTTTAGGGAGATCTCCCACTGCTGACCAAGTAGCAGTGGCAGAAGTTGTGTTGTCTCACAGACTGAATTTTTATCACTGCATTATCCACTTTTTCTCAGAGCAGATGCTTCTTGATTTGTGCCAAAATGCACTACATTTAAGCCAGTGACATACATATGAAACTGTTTAACCCACAGTTAATGTACTACACTGTGTGGTCACTGCTTTCTTGCTTTCAAGGATGTATGAGAATAAAATACTAGGTAATGCTGCTTTAACAGCAACTGTAATTAAACAATTGTAATTATCACAATGATAATCTACAAAAAATGTCTTCCGGAGAGAATGAGGGGAAAGTACAGGGCTTTTTTTTCATGGTGAAAGCTGCTATGGGATTGATATCAGTGATACTCATTGCATTAGTATATGGAGTAGCTTTTGCATCAATATGAATGTAAATGGATTTATAGAAACTGACTGTCTCTGGTTAAACTTGGACAAGGTCCAGAGCAAATATCTTCAAATTATTAATTTTTCTTCATCACTCATTTTAGCATTTCAGCAAATATCTGACATCTTTCTTTTTGGAAAATAATTTCACACAGCAAACAAAAAAGCAATGTGTAATACAATTGCTTAAAATGAGTCATTTGGGGGTTGATCCAAAGTCCTTTGAAGTCAGTGAGAGGCTGCCATTGATATCAGTACCTTTTGAATCAGATCCTCTAAGGGATAGATATAATAAAAGCTGATGACAGAGAAGAAGGTAAAGCTAAAAGGTAGGTAAAAGGAGATGAAAGGGGGGAAAATTGCCACACTCACCCAGTTTGATACCACTTGCAGGAAATCCATTAGGATATTTAACCACCTAAGATAAATAAGTTTCTCTTTACCATGGTCTGTTAAGCGATAGGGAGAATACACATGCAATATCCCAGATTTTCCATCAGTGCAGGCTACCAAATCATGTTCAAAAGTAATGTTCAAAAAGCATTGCACTCACAGAGGCTGTCATTGATTTACGAGGCAGTACAGGCTGCAGTGAAACACGGATGAGATATTCAGTGTCTTCCCACTGGTGGGTCTTTCATAACCTCTCTTCAGCCAAGCAGTGCAATGCCAAAGAGCTGTAATGTACCACCACCCAAATGCCTTTTCAAATATTGTTCTCTTTTCATGGCTAGCTCTTTTCTTCTTGAAAGAACCGTCTTCCAAATGCTATCTTTAAGTACATCTGGCTTGTTTCTTTGTTTATTTTTTGGTGGAAACCTTTTGTCTTTCATTTGCACCCTTCTGCAGCATCCATTCTCCAGCACTGTGTTTTAAGTATGTGTTTGTCAGTTAGAACAAGCTGAAGTTTACGCAAACATAAAATAATTTTTCCAGTTGTAGATGGCATTTTTAAATATTAATATGCATTTATGGAAATACATGCTGGTGAAAAGCATCTCATTAATATCAAGACAATCTCTTTCAATGTAGTCTTGAGACACTATTTTCTGAGCTATCTGTTTATAACAGCATGCACACTTCCTGTAGCTCTTGCCTGCATTTTCTTGCTATATATACATAGTCCAGCTGGGAAGAAATATGAGTGCCTCCAGCTGAAGGCCAAGCCAAATACTAGGTCTTCATGTGTCTTTGAATTTATAATAAACAATCCCACAGAGAGAGCAATAGTACAGTCAAATACATGCAGATAGTTTTGAATATCTGATTCATTTACATGCTCTTAGCTTTCTTATTTGTATCAACCTTGAACTTCATATTCAGCTCCTAAAAAACAGTCTTATTTAATTTTCTTAAGCAATATACCTTAAATGCTTTTCTACTGAGCCCGTAAATATTTAACAGTTATGTCTTTCGTTAAATTTTTCTAATAGCTCTTTCAGAATTTTCAGATTTGAGTCTAAGTAACAGAATACAAGCAGCTAGTTATAGTATGCTATAATCTGAGTAATGTGAGGTCAGGTTTATTTTGAAAGCTCACAATCTAGACTTTGCTTTCATGATTTATTACATCACAGCTGCAAAAATATGGCATGAAGTAGGACTAGGACTACTTTACACAGTGCACTGTGAACACATGTACCTGAAATAAATGAAACAACAAACATTTTCCCCATGCAGTGCTAAATACCAGTGAAGACGTAGAGAGCAGAAGCATTGACCTATTTAGGACTGTCTGCTGGGGGACTGGGCAGGCTTCCCAGCCCTATGTCCTTAGATGGAAAGAAAGCATTTGACAGTGCTGTTTTGAAGTATTTAATATTTTTGAGAGGTTTATAATTTTTATCTAACCTTGATTAAGGCACTCTAAGCAAAGGCAAGAGGTGTCACTCAATCAAGACTTTATTTTTGTGGATCAAGTTCCAGACAATCTGGCCTATGGTAACTAAAATTGGCAGTAAGGGCCCAGTAATGCCTAGTGGTAAATTTGGCACAAGTCTAGGAGCATCACTCTTGTTTGTACATAACCATAAAGCCTCCATGTTTTTAAGGAAGGTTTAATTGATTACTCAAAGGAACCCACAGACGTAAGGAAGAAAATGTATTAATGTAATTAAATATTTACGCAAATGAAAAATCTTGGGTATTCTTCCAAAGACTTAATGAACATGAAAATTTTACTCTGTTCTAAACGCCCAAAAACAAGTGGGATGAGTTTTTCCCTTCACTATGAGTTTTATGTTAAAGGAGTTTCAACTTGTATGATATAACTGGTTAAATAGGTAAGATTCTCTTTTTAATTTCTTGTAGTTTATATCTACATTCAGTTATCAAAGCTAAAATTTACAAAGTACAGTTATATTTTCTGAATCCTAAGCATTCTGACAGAAATTCATACTGATAAGTATTAAAAACGATATTGACTCATTAAAAATGGATAAATTATCTTTCATTGTATTCCTAGAACAAATAAATATGTGCTTACATACACTTATTCTCTGAAAATATACATTTTCAGCAGCATGCATAGATTATATATATCAGGGATACAGTGAAATAAAGGAAGAAATAAAATCATATTTGGTCATCTTTGGTCTCTGTGACACTATCTACAAAGGCTTCAACAGATTAAGACTTGTTACTGTGCCAAAAGACCTCTTAAATCAACATCATGAGCAGGGCAATGTGCATCTCAATAAAAGGGGTCTTTTGAGATGCTTGTTCAGTGATTTTTGGAATATTTCAGCTTTTGTCATGTGCTGGTTTTGGCTGGGGTAGAATGAACTTTTCCTCACAGTGGCTGGTATGGGTCTGTGTTTTGGATTTGTGCTGGACACAGCACAGGGTTGATAATACAGAGATGTTTTTGCTGTTCTGAGCAGGGCTTACACAGTGCCAAGGCCTTTTCTGCTGTTTGTACTTCCACACTGGTGAGGAAGTTGGGAGTGCCTGGGAGGCTGGGAGGAGACACAGCTGGGACAGGNTCCAGGCTGCATGGCATCCTGCTCTGTACATGAAGCTGCAGGGGACAAATGGCATTTTTCTTCCCAAGTAAGCATTACAAANGAGCAGCTGCCTGGGGCTTGGATGCTGGCTGGGGTTAGACCATGACATATCATTAGACAATAATGGCTTCTTTTGGTGGGGTTGGTTTGGGATTTTTTGCATGCATGGCTTTGGTTTTCTGAAATCAATCAAGTACGTGATGTCAGCTTACCATGCTGGAGTTCTGCAGTCTGTTATTTGCTGCTTTTTTTTTATGTTGTGCATGACTTTCTTTATGGCAAAGTACCTTTCAGAAACCACAAGAGGTAGAGGGAGTAAATCTGGACTTTTCAAAACAACAATAGGAGCTGAACAAAATTTATTATAAGGCTCACTCATATGATAGCTATTAGATAAGAAATGCTCTGAGTGCCAGAACTCCCCCCTGTGAATGTTTAGCAACTGCTAAGGAATTAGAGTGATTCTTCTTAAAAGCTTTTCCATGATATTACCTTTGAAACCAAGATATTATAGTGTCAAAATGTGAAGAAAAGACTGCTCTTGAGATAGCCAAGCTCTGTGTCCCAACTCACCACAGATTAGTCATCTCAGGATAGCCAAGTACTTCCCAAAGCAGAGGCCAAGCAGCAGCATGAGCTGGGAGCCCAGAGGCCATCTGGCTGCCATGAGGAGGGCTCAGCAGTGTCTCTGGATATCTCTGCTCATGTCCCAGAACCTTCTGCTTTTTATTCTGCTGGCCCACATGATGGGGAGCGGGCCCAGCCTGAAGGTGCCGTGCTTCTTGAATGGGTCTCGTGAGCTTGCATGGCAGGGAAGGGATGCAGGGAGGTCAGATGCATTCCTGTTGGATCAGGCTGCTCAGGGCCAAGACCAGTTAGTTTTAACTCAGTTCCCTCCAGCTCTCACAGCATGCTGACTGCTGCAGCCCACTGACCACTCTAGTGGTCCCACCTCTGTCATACACCAGGGAACCAAAACAAGACACTGCATTCCAGGTGTGGTCTCACAAATGAAACTCTTACCCAGCAGTCCCAATCCCACTTTCTCCTTTCACACTGATGGAACAGCTTACGAATGTGGGGATGAGTTCCACTGCCTTCACACAGGTGCTATTAAGAGATGTCCTTTCCCAGACCGTCATATGTCTGAGATACCCATTAGTTTTGTGCATAGGTGAAGTCAGAGTTTGGGAATCCTGTGGCTTTCTGGAGTGGCAGCTGGAAAATCATGTCCCTGACATCCCTGTGCGGGCAGCTGAGTCTCTCCATCAGTGCTCAGTTGTAGAAAGACACTCTAGAAGATACTCCAATCCTGAATATCAAGAGATGCTCTAACAACTTTCTCTGTCTCTTTCAAGGCAAAGGTGATGGTCTCAAAAAAGTCATCCTATGACACATACCCAGCCACCACTTGATTAAGCACATGCCTTTATCTATGCTTTTTATCAGTCCCTCCACCACCGTAAACACTCCTCACCTGCACAAACCTCAGTGCTAGTCCATTCTTTATTTGTCCTCCCTGTCACAAACACCAAAATGTCATGATTTAGAGTCCTATGCCAAATAGCTGTATTTAGCATAGGGTATGTGGGGGGGTATGTTGAGTGTTTCTTCATATATTTCTGAGGCATAAAACTGCCAGGAGGAAACTGAGAAGGGAAGTTTGCAGTTAGAGTAATAAAGGCGGAAAAGACATGCTGTAATTCTGCCAATTCCATTGAATTTGAAAGCAGAGGAGAAATCTAGGATAATAAAACTCCTAGAACTTGTGTGAAAATTGGCAGTTGGATAGAGGACAGAATACTTCCATTGCCCGTGCAAAGGGGAGGAGTGGCTGTGCTTAGCCACAACAAGCGCTGCCTGACAGCAGCTGCCTGCCCACAAGCATGAGCTGCTCCGGGGCAGACTTGCTCCCCTCGGGGTCAGAAATGGGGTAGAGAGGCAGCACTGACTACGTGGATGGCACAGTGAAATGCTGCTCTGTAGAAAAATGGGTTTCATCATCTCTCCTATTCATTTTTTATAAACAGCGGTAGCAAATCACCAGTAAGCTCATGGCAAAAATAATGCGGTACTTGATTATTCTGTTTGTCTAAACACCTTCACCTCTAGCCCTTCCTTTTCCTGCCAGTTTAGACTGATGTTTTTAGGGGCAGAGCTTGTCATGTTGCAGGATCTTCACAATTATTAAGAACATTTTCCTCAACAACTATTCTTAATGATCATGAAAGTCCCACAGCATGCCTCAAAGTATATATACTGTTCAGTAGAGCTGACTGATTTGGAGCCCAAAATAACCCAGATGAGTAGATGAGCTGATCTGGAGCTGTCAAAACTGGCTCAGCACCACAGACATGTCGAACAACAAACTGAATAAATAATGTCAAGAGAAACCGATAAGGTATTAACACAGAGGCTGACAGCAGGTGTTGGATGTCACAATTAGCTACCTACAAATAAAATCTGTGTAATGCCTGGGACTACAACAAGCTAAAACAATTTAGAGATCAGCCAAGTGGTTTGATTTTGGTTTGGGTTTTTTTGTGGCAGAGAGGACAGAGCTGACACCAAGCTTTGGAAAAAACTGGAGACTGTAGTTCTTTGTTTGGTCATGCAGACCTGTATCAAATGCCAAAGCTCATTTTCCAAGTAATCTCTAGACTGTTTTCTTCTGGTCCTTCTAAGCATAATCTCCTCCTCAGCCCAGTGAGACTTAAGAAGAAGGACATTTCTCCATTTCTTTGTTCCCTGACCTGGCTTCAGAAAAATCTTCCCATGGCATACACAATGGAGATATTACACTGTGCTTGTTTGGCTTCCTGACAACCCTGAACAGACACTCCAGTTTTCCTGATCAATGGTACTCGCCTCCAAGCAAGCTGTGTTGCTCTGTGACCTGGTCTGTGCCATAAAAATGCACACATAATGTATATAGATGCTTATACATACATTCATTTACATTCCCAGCACAGCAGATGAAATAATTCTGCACCCTGTATATTTTTTGTTCTGTTAAGGTGCACTGTTGCTTTGCAAGCAAAACAGTAGATCTTTCATTTACCAGTGACATTGCACAAAGTGCTTATAATTCAGTGTTAGCTTATCAGCCGTCCAATCTCCCACTCCAGGGAATGTGTCAACCATCAAAAGGAGTGGAGGAGGTGTGCTGAATCTTAATAGCTTCTATTTCATCAGACTCACTTTCTTAAGGGCATTTAATCAATGAGGACAAGTAGTAGGCAGATTTTTAAATAAATGTGTCACTTTAGGTTAATCCGCAGTACAGTTGAATGTATTTGTTTATGCAATTCCCCGAATATGTTCCTCTGCTGCTCAGCTGAATTGATAATCTGTAAATCAAAACATGTTACAAGTAGTTTTAAACTAGCCCTTGAGCAATGACTTCATTTGACCTACTGGTATCTAAACCATTCAGAAGTTTCAGATCCAAGGGTGTTTAATGTCAGTTTTGTGTTCAGCACAGCTTCAAGTAAGCTTTTGGTTCAGTGAATCCAAATTGGGTTTTGGTCTTTGCAGGCTTATAGGAATATTTTTGTATAGGGCTTTTCTTTTTTAATGTGGCAGGTTTTTTCTCTTTTTCTTTCTTTAGTTTTTTTTCTTTTCCTTTTGTGAAGTAGAAAAGAGGAAAAAGAGGATCACAACCATTTGCATTATTTAAGCATTTTCTCATTATTAGTTATCAGTCTCATATAGCAGTGAATGCAACTGTACGATAGGATAAAATATAACTTTTTAGAAGCATGTTTACTTTTAAAGCAGTGAAAACACAAAACCAGATTTAATTGATCAGATGGGTATGTAGATAAATTCATTTGTGCTCATGCAGGTGATAAGCAGCTACCCATGAGTTATGATTTATGATGTTAACTCCCTACTAATTAAAGCACTTAAACCATTTATCCTTCTCGCTTGCATATGAGACAAAGATTAGCAAAAAATTCATGGAGGAAAAAAGGATCACGCATTAGCGTACATTAATCATGTTTAGTCTATTGTAAAATGGATCTAAATTATAATTATACCAATGTATATCAGTGTTCAGAGAGAGGTAAACTGGCAAACTAGTGGGAAAAAAAGCTATCCCATCTGTACTTCAGACTTTCACTGATGCAAAACATTGGCAAGGCTGCTTTGATTTTCTCTGATATGAACAAGATTATAATCAAGCCTAACAGCTAGACTGTATGCTATTGTGCTACTCAGCTGTGAGAGCATATAAGGCCTGAATGTGTAGTCAAAATCCCCTTGGAGACCAATGCAAACTTCACCTACACAAAGACCCCAGGGCTGTACTGTAATAGTGTGGCAATTATCCTGTGCTTTAACAGAAAACTTGTACCTACCGCCATTTATGGAAGTCTTTTGCAGAAATACTCCGTAGATCAAAGCGTCTGACTTTGCAGAGGACATCTGTGATTATGAGAGGCTGCTTGTGTTATGTAATATAAATCATTTGAGCATGGGCATCCAACCAGAATATGACTTTCCAGTCCATGTGAGGAGTAATTAGATCTGTGAGAACACACCATGTACAGAGTAGTGAAATAAAATAAAATGCATCAATGGATCTCTCAGACAAAACAGGAAATAGGGCTGAGGGGGTGTTACGGGTGCTCTCAACAAAGTTCTTATGATTTTAAGGGTGATTTTCACAACCTTAACCTGCAAAAATTCTCTGTTTCAAAACTACGCAACACTATATTATAAACACATATATTTATGAGTACTTTGATATCCATATTTATCCACCAATTTGAATCCAAATTTTCCTTTTCTCCATTCAAGCTAAATTAAATTAATTCCTGTGCATTCTACTTGTAATGTACATTTAGCTTCCTGAGACTGCAATCTATTTTATTTTCCTACCTTGCAGGAGGGTTTGAAGGCCCCAGGTATAAAATACCACATTGCCTAGCGAAGGATCTTTAGTATGGATCTGAATGCCATGTAAATCAAACCATTCTGTAAACTGGGCTTTAACCTCTTAAAACATACCTCCATGTTAGCTTTAACATCATTATGTCCCATTGTGATGAAAATGGACTTTCTGTATCCTGTGATAATGAAAATAGCCACTTTATACAGTTTCTGTCTGCAATTATCCAGGCTTTTCTAAGACTCTAGAGGAATCTAAGCTAATTGCTTTGGGACTTTTGCTACATTTCCATAAATTCTTTGTTAATTTTTCATGAGAAACTGTTATTGCACTTGGCCTTAAAGTTCCCATTGTATTCAATAATGTAAAGAAGTCATTATGAAAACATAACCAATTCACTAGTGCCTCCATCAAAGCTACACTCTTTTATCTACATGTATTCTCAGGTGAGACTGACTGACTCATCCAAACCCCTTCAATAGTGCTTTTTTTAAAAAAAATTTTAATACACACCTTTTTTTCATTTGAGTTTACTCAAAGCACATTTTAAACTGGTTCTATGTGGTGCATGACCTTGTCATTATGGGACATGAATTGAGTTAGCTTTATCTCAAGGCAAGCTTCTCAGTGCAAAAAGCAGCGGATTTGCATTCATTTTGGTGGCATCATGCCAGTTTACACTCCCTACAGCAACAGCCTCAAAGAGATCTGTGATCTGTGCTATGACAAAACCAGCAGTGCAGGCCACTGAGATGCCACTTTAAAAGTCCCTGAATCATGTGAAGCTTGCTTGGCCCCCTCAGAACCCTGAAGAACACTGATAGCAATGAAAGCACCTATGTATTTTAAGAGCTTATTGGGTGTTACTGATTTTCACCTTTTAGCTCTTTCTGTTGCGGTCATGAGATACTGACATCTTTGTAACCAGATATGTCACACTGCCAGCTCTGAAGCAGCTAAATCTGCAATGCAAGACACGATTTCACAATTATTTTCTCTTGAATGATACAACAGAAGAATATATAAACTACTGAGAAACAAAAGAAAACTACCAGTGTGAAAAAAAAAAAAAATCATCACACTGGAAAATTAGGATAGGCCAGTATTTTCCTAGTTAAAGAATCCTACTAAGAGATATGGTTTATGGAAAACACAGGTTTTACTGCTATCAATAGAAGCCATTATAGATTAGAACTGAATCATTTAATGACCTCTCTTTCTCCAAGGTCCTCTAAGGTTTGATTGCTGAAAAAGGCAAGGGATTGTAAGCAAACCTCAGAAATCTCTAAGGTTTGACTCAGAAACATGCTCACAAATCCCATTGCTTATCCTAAGCTTTTCTAAAACTCTTTTGTGTGGTAATGAAGCAGATGATCACTGCATGATTGGATCTCTTATTCCTTTTAGGTAGGTGGTCTAAAAGGAAAGAAAACCAATATTGTTTATGATATTTATCCTAATATTAAATGAAAAAATCTTAAATAAGTAAAATGCTAGCACACTTTTTGCTTTCTCACCAAAAAGATAAAGCTGCCTTCAGTCTTGTCCACAGGTTAAGTTTTTCCACATTTGTTACTGCTTTTCCAGTGCTGGAAACTACCAATGCAAGGCCTATGCCCTTCCCATACTTCCCAGGAGCTGTGGTGCTTTATTCTCCAAGGAAGTGACAGTTGTGAATAGGAATATTGACAGCATATGGCACCACTCAGGATGCCTGAAGTGGATGGCGTGTTGCACTGGAGGGAGATTTACTCTGTGGCAGCTCTTGTTGTGCGTGCTCCCGAGCAGGCACATTCCCAGCCTCTCCCGGATGGCAGTTTTATTACCGCTGCTTTCCGAGGATTTGCTGCCACGGATGCTAATGATGAGACAAGTGAAAGATGCTGTACAGTAGCTACTAGGATGAGATTTTGGCTCATAAAGAATCTCAACCACTGGGTTTTTTGTTACTGTAGTAATATCAAAAATAATGAGTGGTATTACGACTCTAAGCCTTCCATGAATACGATTTCAAAAGTGCTTGAGCACTTTACTACCTCACCATCTCTACTTTATCCAGAGCAGTGGATATATAATTTTTTTTTTCCCGAAGAGGTACATCTACCCTCTCCACATTGGTTGTCTTGCATGCAAAATTGGGTTCACTTTGAAAGAGAACAATGATTGAAAGGTCTGTCATCACCGAAAAGTTTTCACCTGTAGGAAGATTAATGGTCTTAACAGCTGGTCTACCTTTCTTTTCACCATCTTCCCTCCAACATCTGCTCCACAAAGACAATGTGACCCCTTGAATTCAGAGTGTATCAAAGAGAAAAAATGGATCCACTGGCAGGGATGGTCTCCCAGTTAGTAAGGGATGTGCAATCCTTTTCCTTTGCTGAATCCTTGTCCCTTAGCTGAAGGACAGAGGCTGTATAAAGGTCACCACACAATGTTTTACCCTGTAGTTGCTGCGTGGAGCAGAGGATACAGGATATTATTTGGGGTGAATAAACAAGGTGTTAACTGAGAAGGGTGGAACAAAGATTATAGAAGAGAGGTGAGTCAGGAAGTGATGGAAACTAAGAGGTGCATGTAAGAAAGGACATATAAACACCTGCTTGAATGAATATGTGTGCACATCTCTCTACTCACAGGACTGAGGCAGGAGACTAAAGAAGGCAAAGAAGAGTGGAAAGATGCAAATGCAGGAAGGCACTTCCAAGATTTTGCTCAAGACTACAGCAATGGCCAATGTTTGTAGTACAAATGGCTGCAGCAATGTGGGAAAACAGACTTTGAACTTCTGCGGAATGTTTGGCTGTGCTTCCCTAAGCAAGTCATCTTGCTTTGTTTGCCGCAGTAATTGCAACAGCCTTTACAGACTGTAGCTTCTTTACTGGCAACAAAAATTTCACTTGGGTGAATTCAGTCCAGCAGACCAGGTTTATTGTATCCTGAATAAATTCACAAGTTCATAACAGGCTAGGTAATCCCTTCTTTTGCAGTTGGGTTGTGTTGGAGAGGTTTTTTACATGACAGATTCTTTCTAGCTTTGTTATTTTGTTGCTCTGATATTGCCGGAACCAAGAAAGCAAATGAAGTGATTACACGAGCTAGTGAATGTGACTTGGATCTTTTTCCTTTTCTTTGCTTCAGTATCTGCTAAATAAGTGAGAGAAAGACAGATGCCTGAAATTTTTATGGAAAAAAAAACATAAACAAGAGCAAACACATACATTAAATAGCTTTGATTTTTTAAAAGTCCTTGGTGCTTAGTTTCAATCTACCAGGCAATAAAGATTATTTAGGGAAAATATACACACGGAGAACATAAAATGTTCCCTGAATTGTGTTCCCTGAATTGTTAGCTAGCTTTAAGACTGATCAGCAAAAGCAACACACACATACACACAAAAAAAAAAAAAAAAAAGCAAACACACAAAAACAAAAAAAAAAAAAAAAAAAAAAAAAAAGGAGCCCTTTCATTCTTACAACAATCATTCTTTTTCTATTAGCTGAATATATGGAAAAATCCCTTGAAACATATATATTTATATATAGTACCTATTTTCTATAGGTGTGGAACTATCACAATCTAGCTTGCAGCTAGCTATAATCTGAAGACAATTGTTCATTGAAAGCTGTTGGGAAGATAAAGTTCACATGCTTTCAAAAAAAGTCACAAAACAAAACAAAAAACACCCTGTAAATTTTTTACTGTTAAAGTCCATTATCCATTATATTGTTCTTTACTTCAGTGAAGGATCTCATAGAAATGCTGTTACAATAACAATGAGAAACACATTGCTTGCATGAAGCTTCATTTGCGAATTCCCTGTGGCTAGTGCATTTCTTTCCCAAACTGAAAGAAATGAAGTGTCATGTGTATCAGCTTGTTCTTCATTGCTCACATTCCTCTTTAGGTTGATGAGAATTTTTCCGTACAAGCATTCAAGAACAGTACTTTACTTAAAGATCCTGCAGTTATGTTAAGCAGACAGTATTGTCATTATTTAGCAGCTATGGTAGAGTGTGGATGCAGTCCTGTTGATTTTATTAAAAAGAGGCTGTCAGGATCTATAATTCACACATCATTAACTGCTTCATTAAGACTACAGCAGCTCTGTGAGCCCTAAACTTGTAGCAGTTGCATGACAATGCAGGTAAATGTTCACTGGTTGAGACATGCAAGTATCTCCAGTGACTTGTTCACTGGATAATTAAAAGCCCGTACTGTTTTTTAGGACACACTTTTTTCAAACTACAAGCATAAATGCGTAAAACATGTTCACTTAGAACTGATTTGATTTAAGTTAAAAGCATTACTTTGCAATGAGGTGTGCAATCTCACATCGTCAATCAAAAAAAGGCAATAACATACCAAAATGTACAGTCATTTAAGTATTTTCATATGGTTTGAGTTTTCTTTACTGGAATATGAAGGAGCCTATGTGCTGAAGCATTGTGAAGCAGAACTGTTACAGACATGAGCAATGTGAATCATATTTATTTAAGAATTTAGAATTAATGGAGCATTAATTATGCAAAGAAAAATTTCATTTTCCTATTATTTTTACTGTGTCCTGTCTAGGTTTGAGACAAGTTGAGAGGACATTTCCAGTCCTGCTTTTCCCTCTTCTCTTTCAATAGATGTCTCCTTCCCTCTCTCCCTGATTATTTTGTTAAAGCTACCAGCTCAGATATAAACACATAGCAAGGATTTTGAACTGGACTTTGCAGCCTGATAGACTTGAGTAGATTTGGAAACAAGCAAAAAGATTTGCACTTCACAAATTATGTGGCAGCCTTCTCGGGGGTGCAATGAGCAGTCCTCACAGCACCAACGAGCTCTTCCCCTCTCTTCCTCGTGACCTTTTCACCTTATTCCATCCATGGTCACCACTATTTATACACCCCTGGGGTGAAGAAGGGGAATTGGTCCAGCAGCTCATACTGCTGGATTTGGTTCAGCCACCTCTGATGCCTTGTCCCTCAGAAGAGCTCTTTCACACCAGGACACCGCTCATATTCTGCAAACACACATTTGCTGGTGGGAAAGGTTTCCTCCTGTTGCCAGCCACCACAGATTTCCAGCCTTCCTCACCTTGGGAGGTGCAAGCACACCATGCATGGGGTCCCTGGGAAGACCCTGCCCACCTACCCCAGTGACTGTGACCTCCTCCCACAACTCTTTCACCTGGAGCACCCCAATCCTGTGGGACACCCCAACAGCTCAGCCCCACAGCTCACCCTGGAGCTGGCCTGGCTCAGGGCCACAGGGTGTTGGGGCAGTCACTGGGCTGAGGCTGGAGGACAGGTGCTGCAGCTGCTCATCACCATCTATGCTCCAAGCCTGGCAGTCCTGACAAGTCTGCAGCAGCATTCCTGGGGCCCAGCATCCTGTACTGACACACCCAGCAACAGCACCTGCATCCCTAGAACAGTGCTATGGCCACCTACAAGTGCTCCCTGACAAACAGAAAACTGAAATCTGCTTTCTTTGCAAGAAAACAAGCAAAAGTTTTTCTGATGGCTTGGCAGCCCTGTGTGAGCTTCAGTGTGATTCCAGCATTACGGTTATGGTCATGAGAGGAGCCAGGCCAAAGCTACTGTAAGAGTGGATCTGCAAGGGGGCTGCCAGACAAAGCTAAAAGCTACCTGGTAGCCCCACTATTCTCATTTTTTTTATAATGAATCTTTTGGAGGCTGCTAAATAAAATAAATTCATTGTATTAAAAATAAATAAATACAATGATATTGTATTCATTATTATCAATCTAGGAGCAATATGCAACTCATAATTGACTGGGGTTACCTCAGTAGTTCATTAGAAATTTTCTAACTTAATTCCTTGAAGCTTTACTAGCAATACAAATACCATAGTTGTTGCCATGAATTAAAATTTGTCAGCAAACATATTGGTCATTCCTGGGAGCCAGTACTTGAACATCTATATTGACTTTTTTTTTAGGGAAATATTCAAATTTTTATTTTCAGATTGTTTGTTTGTTTATTTCTCTGCATTTACTTAGAAAGATGTGCAGACAGATTTCTACTCTGTCACAGTGTATTCTTTCAAGGTTAAATCCCAGGTCTCATGGGGAATGCGTTATCCTCTCTGTAAGGTGTCAATGTTTCTAATGATGTTCTAATCAAGAAAAAAAATTCTTACCAATAGCACAATGCTGACAGCTATTTTTGCTGAAGGACAGTGGCTGTATAAAGGTCACCACTCAAAACATACTTACAATTTATAAGGATGTCTGGGCCAGAAAACTTTGGCTAGGTTATTCTTCCTATGTTTTGATGTACTAGTGATTATGAGAAATAAGATCAGCTTTAATTTCTAAGCCTTTGTCTTTAGTGCTGTTCAAAAGTGTCCAACGCAGAAGAACAAAGCTCCATGTCTTCTTCCTGTCATTATCAGTAGTGAATACTTGTGCTCTCAACAGCAAAAGCACTGGTTACATTGGGAGATGGGGGATTTTGTGAGGACTGGAAGAGTCGTCACTGTGTAAACACTTAGAGGACAATGGTTTTCACTGTGACCTTGCACTGACCTTTACCATGAAGTACAAACTTCTTTGCTAGAAGTAAAACATGAATTCCTTCCTGTCTTTCCAGGACAGATGGCCTAAGATATGGTAGTAAATTCAATAAGCCCAAGGCCATTCTCCAGACAACCTACACAGAACAGCACACATTCTTTCCTCTAAATTATGCTATTATTCCAAACAAGGCAACCAAATCCAAACCTGCAACTTGGGTATATGCCCATCTCTTGCCCAGCAGATGGTCTGGACCAAAACTGGGATGAAGGAGCCCTGGCATTGTGTCAGTATGGATGGGTAAGCCTAGTGTCCAGCATGGTCTCCAGGTCTCCTTAATTTAGGAGTACAGAAATAGCAGGAGGTTTATTCTGATCCTTCTGAAATTTTCTGGGGAGTAAATCTACTCCTTCTGTCTTAATTTTACTTAGAAAATTTGTAGGAGATGCAAGGAAGGTCAGTACTCACCACAGCAGCATCTGAATAAGTCAAATAATATTTTACACATTTTTCCAGCTCAGCTAGCATATTCCTTTCAACAGGTTTATGCTTTCCCTGCAGCTTGTATTCAGTTGTCAAGTTGAAAAAAAGAAAGATGAGAAAAATCAAATCAGTTCAGATATTCCTAGCTGACCTGATTGTGTGGAGAGCTGTTTGTGTCCACAGAAGGATGACAAAAAGATTGTATCTATGGTAAATCAATGAGCATTAAATGCTACAGAAAGTTAGCAAAGCTTAATTAATTGGTCCCACAAGATACCATTGCGTAATTCAACAGTACAATATTTTTCCTAAGAGATTATCCAACTTCAGAAGAGCTGAAAAACCCAGTAATCTGCAATTATGGACTGCAAAAAAACCCCATGGAACTCAGCATGCATAAATCTTTGTGACAAATTATTGTAATTTAAATAACAAAACAAAACAAAAACCAAAATTAAACTAAAAAAATAAACAAAAACAAACAAACAAAAAAACTCCAAACCACAAAACAAACAAAAAAACCCCCACAAACTGGAAAAGAACAGAAATGTTTTTCCAATAGGTGCATAGCAAGCTAAAGGGAAACTACCCTATCCATCCCAACTACCCTATCTGCAATTCCAGAAACCTGCAGGCATAACAAAAAGATTCAGTGGAAGGAGGAAGTTCATGTCCACCATGCTTCAACACAAATGCTCTCCTAGTAAGAGACCATCATCATCATCATCATCATCATCATCATCATCATCACCATCATTTAGTGTACTAAAGCAGCCATAGTGTTTGCATATGCTTAAGTCATACAAAACTAAAAAGCCTCCTTAGCAATATATAGATATCCCCATGACATTTTGAATATAGAGCTATACATATATTAAAAAAAAAAATATATATATATATTTAAAGTAGACTTATATGTTGGCTGGATCTCAGCATGAAATAGCCTTCAGAGCTTACACCTTACACCTTAACAATGTGTATATATTGCTATATATGATAGCCTATATGACCAGTATTTGGCTTACAGTAATTCTTTTGGCTTACAAGACCCTCTAAGACAGTCCTTTACACTCTGCCTTTCTAAAGAGTAATGTAAACCTCCCTTGCTGGAACTTCATTCCTTAACTTCTCAGTCTTTCTACAACAGCCATGAAGTAAAGCTGCATTCCTATTTTGGAGGTTTTTTCCTTTGTTTTAAGACTTCCACTTCTGATCAGGTTTTTTCAAAACTGAGATCCTCCACTTCTAGGAATTCTCATTATCAGACCACTCAGACCACAGCTTGAAGTGTAAATGGCCAAAAGACAGACAGGGCATGAAAGCCGACTTCTCCCCACCGCTCAGTGGAGAGGGTTTGTTAGTTAATGTGTTCCATGCTGTTTCATATCCCAGCATGATGTGTTGATGTGTTCACAAGAGCATGACATTGTTGACATTGCTCACTTTGATCCATGATAAACCCCTACAGAGTCACTACCTAACCACTACTCGTACAAGTTTATTTTCCTCACCTATGAGGCATCATGTTTCACATATCTCTTGCACTGTACTTTTCCAGTTGGTGAAGATTATTCAGTAGTCCAGTCCTGTCCTGTTCCAGTTTGGGAGGAACTATATATTTTTAAAGAGTATGTATTCTATTTCAATATGTAAGTTNAAAACAAACAAACAAAAAAACTCCAAACCACAAAACAAACAAAAAAACCCCCACAAACTGGAAAAGAACAGAAATGTTTTTCCAATAGGTGCATAGCAAGCTAAAGGGAAACTACCCTATCCATCCCAACTACCCTATCTGCAATTCCAGAAACCTGCAGGCATAACAAAAAGATTCAGTGGAAGGAGGAAGTTCATGTCCACCATGCTTCAACACAAATGCTCTCCTAGTAAGAGACAATCATCATCATCATCATCATCATCATCATCATCATCATCATCATCATCACCANATTTGGCTTACAGTAATTCTTTTGGCTTACAAGACCCTCTAAGACAGTCCTTTACACTCTGCCTTTCTAAAGAGTAATGTAAACCTCCCTTGCTGGAACTTCATTCCTTAACTTCTCAGTCTTTCTACAACAGCCATGAAGTAAAGCTGCATTCCTATTTTGGAGGTTTTTTCCTTTGTTTTAAGACTTCCACTTCTGATCAGGTTTTTTCAAAACTGAGATCCTCCACTTCTAGGAATTCTCATTATCAGACCACTCAGACCACAGCTTGAAGTGTAAATGGCCAAAAGACAGACAGGGCATGAAAGCCGACTTCTCCCCACCGCTCAGTGGAGAGGGTTTGTTAGTTAATGTGTTCCATGCTGTTTCATATCCCAGCATGATGTGTTGATGTGTTCACAAGAGCATGACATTGTTGACATTGCTCACTTTGATCCATGATAAACCCCTACAGAGTCACTACCTAACCACTACTCGTACAAGTTTATTTTCCTCACCTATGAGGCATCATGTTTCACATATCTCTTGCACTGTACTTTTCCAGTTGGTGAAGATTATTCAGTAGTCCAGTCCTGTCCTGTTCCAGTTTGGGAGGAACTATATATTTTTAAAGAGTATGTATTCTATTTCAATATGTAAGTTATTGACTAATATATTGAAGGGTGGTCTCAGAGCAGCTGAATGGGAGTCTCTTCTCAGTCCACACACTAGTTTGACCAAGAAGTGTTGTTAGTTATTTTCCAAACATAGTGTATCAGTCACATTTCTTCCTACTTCAGAACAGCTTAATACCACAATTCTCCCACTTGTATTTGGGAGTGTTGTGTAATACACAGCCAAACTATGTATTGACATAGGTTGCCTCTTAACTACAGTAACATCAGGTGTTATTCTCCCTGTGCCATATCAGAGAAGAAGATGTGGTTATTTTATAATTATTTGTTCTTTTTTTTGTTGACAGTTACACTATTCCTTTNCCATGCTTCAACACAAATGCTCTCCTAGTAAGAGACAATCATCATCATCATCATCATCATCATCATCATCATCATCATCATCATCACCATCATTTAGTGTACTAAAGCAGCCATAGTGTTTGCATATGCTTAAGTCATACAAAACTAAAAAGCCTCCTTAGCAATATATAGATATCCCCATGACATTTTGAATATAGAGCTATANTTTAGCTTTGTATATATTTTTCATATATTTGTACCTTTGTAGATTTTTAATACATAATTGTATGGTTTCTAGCACTTTTCCTGCCCTTCCTCACAATAAGCTAACCCTTACTAATACATTCCTGAAATTTTGTTTAGTCTTATTATTAAGAAGAGAATTTCTGACAAGGACATCTTTTTTCCCAACAGAACTTAAGAGACATAACAAGAAATGGGGCTAAGAAGCCCTTGGACCAACCCCGAGGGGTTAATTAACCTTATAAAAATTTTAGAAATACTTTATCATGTGTGCACAGAGCCACATTTGTGTCCCTGAAAGCTTTCATTAAAGAATCGTTTTTTATATTATCAGTCTTAATACTATTTGGAAAGTTTTTATTCCAGACAAAACTTGTTCCAAGTAATTACGCAGTGTGTTTTACTATTTGTTGTAGCATTATTCTGTGAATTTAAATATGAACTCACCTCCTAGCCTCAGTTAACATGGATTCCATTTTCTTCACCATGCAAAGGTGGTGGAATTATTTCTGCACCATGGCACAAAAAAGAAAACCCAATAGTACAGTTTCCCATTTTGTTTTGGCAAAGAATCCCATTTTTCACACTTGCAAAGGCACAAAATAAAAATTCAGAGACTTTTTAAGCGTCTTGTGGCAAGTCAGATGTTTCAAGCCAAAATTTCTACCATAAGCAGTTTACTCATCTCTGCTCTCACAGCAGGTTTGGCACATAACTTTGGAACCATCATAACTTCCAAGCCCAAGGTTTGGAAAGGAAACAAAAATCAGGAACTGGTGATAAAAGAAATAGATAAAAGCCTATCAGCAACAAAATTAGAGTCTCCTGTCATTAACACTTTCTCCCTTCAGGTCCTTGGCCTTCTCATATTTCTTCTGATGAAGATTCTGTCAGGCTGAAAACTCTCACAGCTCCTTAACAAAAAGTTAAAACGCCTGGTCAAGTTTCAAGGTGGAAATAGACTGTAGCTTCAGTTTCATTACTGCTTTAAATAGTGTCATGATATTTCAGCAGATGCTGAAGCAAGTTAAACTATTATCAAACCAGGCATCAAAATCTTTCATCAAAGCCCCAGAACAACTCTACAGGTCATAAAATTCAATAGCTTACCGGGTCCTTTTAGCTGTATGGAAACTTGAATCCCAAAGAAGTTTCATTTTCATATTTATCATGCATTTCACATTCATCATGTATTATGTGTTTATCAGGTGTTTTATGTTTATGTAAGGTACATATCTTTAATCTTGATAAAACACTACTTGAATCTAGATACAGGATAGCCTGAAAAAAAGACAGAGGATTTGCATGAATAGCTCTGCCACAGGTGTTTTATAAAATGTCTGTCCAACATCACTGTGCTAATAGGAGTCTGAAAAACTCATCAACATACCTCCAGTAATTTTTCAAAAGAGTAGCTTTCTCATTCTGACAGTATATTCACCATTAATAGTTCAAAAAATTGCTGTAATCACTGAGACATATAAAGACAGAATTTCTCAGAGTGCTCCTGAAGGTTGGAATCAATGGCAGTTGCTGTAATGCTATTTATACAACCCACTGCCAGGTACCATGCACTGCTGGGTTTTTTTTGGGATCTGTTTATGACATATTTCTGGGGACCTACAGTGTATGCCGAATTTGTGTACATGGCCAGGATGTATATGATATACAGAACACGCGTAGCAACCAAAGCATTTCTCATGTGATACCGTGAAAACATAAAGCCCAGCATACACACAAGCCTGATCAGGGCATTGAGCTCCTCTGGTAGGCCAATGGCCTTTATCTATCAAGTACTTGTAATTGTTTTTCAGCTTAATATTAATTCAACCAAGCAAAACTTACAGATAAGAATGTTTTAAAGAAATTAAAAGGCAGTGGTCTTGGAAGTGCTTTTTCTATCATGGAAGTAATGTATTAGAAAAATTATTAGAAAAAAATGTATTAGAAAATTATTGTCTCACACTGATTAAGGATGTAACATTTCTCTCCACCAAAAAGTGCTTTATGTCTGGGAGGCGACAATGTGTCTTGCAAATGGCTTCAGTATTTCACAGACAAATTATATATTTCTCGCTTCCATGTGTTCTGTCACTAAGTGAATGGAGATGCTAGAAAACTCAGTTCAAAAAAATGTTCAGAGAATTTCTGTCCAAAACAGTGGTTTCATTGCCCTTTTTTCAAGGGCTTTAATCCATTTTGCAATGTTTCTCTTGTATTCCCATAGCAGGCTATGACACAGTTAGACAGACATGAGGAAACTTCAGCCCTGTGAACACTTGCTCAAGAGAGACATGTAATCCCTGGCAGTAGTGCTTAATCACATTCCTCAGTCAGGTGTCAAACAGAGCAAAAGCACAAACACACAAGCAAGTTTTGTTTAGAGGACCTCAAAAAACCAGCCAAGTGGCAAATTTGGACATCTGTGCTAGACTGTGGCTGTCCTGTTTTTTCAGTCTAATCTGTCAAGATAACCATTTCCTCATTCTCTTAAACAAACACAGACTTCCTTGTTTAAACACTGCAACAGTTCTAACAGAGCACAGGTTTTAATCATTCTCTGCTAAGCACACTAGCAAGAGGCTCAGAAAAGAAGCAAAACATCTTAAACCTAAGCTGCTGATTTTGCTGTGTGCAAAAGAGCAGGGCATGTGACCCTCAGATTTCAGATGAACAGTAAACAGTGGGCTTGTAAGTAAAAAGTGTGACTCAAAAGGAGATGAGCTTTGTATTTTTTGTCCCTTTAATTAAAAGAGGCCAAATTAAATTCAATTCTGCTCTGAAAAAATAATTAGAATAATTAATCTGGGGGGAGGGTCACTTTTCCTATAGGGTAACCTTTCCTACATATTCCTTCTATTCTTCAGATTATGTTACTGTAGCACTAGTAAAAGCTATTCCATGAGCATTATAATGACAAAATGTGATAAATGCAGCATATTATTCTAGAGATGGCCACTGATTTTAATACCAAAAATCTGAGAAGATATGCCTCTCACAGAAAGACTGTTAGACATAGACAAGCAAGTAAATACAATTAAAAATCCATCATCAATTTTTTCCCGAATATGGACGCATCTTTTTATTTCTCTTCAGTCTTTTCCCCTCCTTTTCTCTTTTATTAGTTATGATTCATTTAATTAACATCTGTATTATTTATCTTGGATTGTAATTGTTCTGCTTGTTGTTATCTTGCCTCTCTTCAGTAACTATTTGTTTTTCTCTCTCTGAAAGGAGCATTTATTTTCCATTCATTCTTTAATGCTTTTATGCCTATCACCCTGTACTGATTCACACACTTTCTCTCCTTTTCCTGTGATCTTTCATATTTTCTTTTATCTGAACATTTTCATTGCATTCTAGTCCTCTTTTCTTGTTGTTTTTTTTTTTTTCCTACCACATTTATTTTTCTTTATCCTTTATCCTCAAAGTCTCTTTTTTCTTGCCATTGAATCTCTTCCTTTATCTCTTTCTCATCAGGGGATTTCCCACATCCTAATCTTATATCTTTTCCTACCCAACATATGGTGTCTCCTACCCTCTCATTCCTGTTGGGGTCCTTCTTCCTGTAGTGCTTCAGAGGATACGTTTACATTGACAGAAATGCTATTCTCCCACCTTGCCCTTTCACCTCTTGCTTTATTTACACTACAGCACAGGGTGAGTCTTACCACATGCTTGGCAGTCATTCTACACAGGGTCTGGATCCTGTGCTTTCCCCACAAATGATCCCGAACATTTTCTACTTGTGAGCCTCCTGCGTGTAATGTGGGTGCATGTGCTAGGTTGAGAGCCTCTTTCTCACTTGAGAACAGGATCTTGGCCAAGTCAGGGAGGAAGCCCTCCACCACAAAGTTTCCTTGGTAGTTCATATAATCTTCCAGTAGCTTTTCTTTCACAGCACTCTTGTAAAAAATGTTTCTCCTTAGAAACAATTGTTAAAGAAAAGAACAAGGACGGAATTTTTAAAACACTTTATTCTTGGACAATAAAAGAACCACATCACACACAAGAATACCCATGTTTGTCTCTCACACAGAGTTTATTCCCCCCAGAGTGACTCTGCATACTCAATATCTAATTCAGGCAGCTGTACTCCTTTGTTCTTCATTGTTACTCTCCTGTTTTCCAAGATCATCTCATCAGTGAAGCAGGGACAAAGAGCAGGTAGGTCTGGAGAAGATACACATCTCCTGCTAGACTTTTGCTCACCTGTCAGTTTACTCACCGCTTTGTTACCCTGGTCAAAATGTTCATACTCAATTCTCAGAGAAAGACTGAGACAACTGGCTTCCATTAGGCAGTCTAACTGCTCTTGGCAAACACAGCAAACAAAACACCTTCTTCAACTTCTTATTTTCAGGCTAAAAATAATTAGGCATCTGGTTTTACAGCACAAGCTGGATAAAACAATCCAGAAGGAAAGTGTCACGGACAGTGAATCTGAAACACAGCCTGAAATGAGATGCAGGCAAAACATCATGTTTTCTTCTTGCACAGTGATATACAGATATTACTTAACGAGTGATGTACGGGCACTGGAAATAGCATGCCACATGCCTGAAAAATATTTCTCCTACCCAAAAGGTGATCTCCTCAGACTAATACTTCAGTTTGAACAAAATAGTAACTCTTTAAGCGTTCCAGTGGCACAGCTGCTCTTTTCTGCTCATGGCTGAATAGTGCCAACTTCCAAACTACCTTTCAAAAATAGTAGCAGCTGAGGATCATAGACAGTTCAGATATGGAAAGAAATGGAAGGTGTGAATCAAAGTCCCAGCAGGCATAAATTCTTAAAACCCCCCTGGAAACAAAAGACTGAAAATTCACCTAGAAAGTATCCCCATAGAGAGTATTAGTCATAGTCATGAGACAAAAGTGAAAAAGCAGCCCTGAACTGACTAATTGAGGGTGGGGAAAACAAGGAAACAAAACAAAAGAAGCAAAACCTGGCTAGGGCCTGTGACACACGTTCTGATTTTCTCCAGAGGTGAGTTCCCCTCACACCAATCTCATCAAACTCAAACTGCAGTTTGCTATAGCTGTTCTGAAAGTGCCAAATGCAGAACAGCTCATTGTCCATACTCTCCATCTGAAAGCATCGATTTAAAGCTTTGCAAAGATTTCCAGCTGTACTTACACAGAAATCCTTCTGCTGAAGAGTGCGAGCATACTTAGAAAATAATTGAACTTAGAACTTACTTAAAGACAGATTTTAGACATTTCTAAAATTGTACTGTAATCCTGTGTGCTTACCAAGACATATCCATCTTTGGACCCTCTTTAGATGCTACTAACTTGATATTGTGAAAAATTTCATGCTTCACAATAATAAGTCTTGTTTTAGATGATTTTTTCCTATCTATTGTGTTGAGGTCATCCATCAAAACTACACATCATTGCTCTGTAGAGTCTCCCACTTGGTGTTGGAAAGTTCTGCTGAGAGCTTTTATGTTTATACAATATGATGATGCCTTCCTTTAGTTGTGATAAGACTAATAAATTCACGGAAGGATCACAATCTAGAGACACAAGATTCAGATATCCTTCCATATATTCCTTGCAATCCTGCCCTGCAAGGGGGTCAACTAAACAATTTTGTAATCCATCAAACACTTGAACATTCTGCAGTTATTAGTCACCTGAGGAAATGTACGGCCTGGGGGAAAGGGCATAGTTCCAACATGAATGCAAATATTAGTGAAGGCGGAGGTTATGAAGTTAAAGGATTTTCTCACAAAGAGAATATTGTCCTGAAGATTTAAATGTCAGAAGTACATGTGGGAAAATACCATCTCAGTAAAAAAAAATGAGCTTTTCATAGAACTAGATGCAAACAGCATGAAGTAAGGAATCCAGAGGAAGACAGTATAGTCCTGCAAGAGTCCAGAACTGGAATATAAACATCAGAAGCAACAGAATGGAACAAGTGATTAAAAAAAAGGAAATTTGAGAATGAAGAAATAGTGTCCTGTCAGACATGGTATATGTGTCTGACTATGCAAATTTAAAACTAGTGTGACAGCAAATATAAAATTTGTCCTGATCTGGCCCAGGACTACCTTGCCTTGCTGCTGAAATATACCCCTAGCTCATGCTTACCTTTGTTTCCCACCAGGAGACAAAGGGCCCCTCCAGACAGATCTCAGCCTGTGCTGTTGCTTTGGATTACTGCGTCCCAGAAGCAGAAATTCACATTTCCCTTTGTTTAACCTTCCACATCACTTTACAACCCAATCTCTGTAGAGTGACTATTCCTTCCTGAGTAAGTGCAACTCTTCCTGTCGTGTGACACGCTAACCTCGAGCAGCAGGTGCACTCAGTGCTATCATCTGTGTCAGTTATTAGGATTTTGAGCACTGCTGGTCCCAGCATTCCCCCTGAGGAGCTCTGTTTATGAGTGGCAGATAATTTGAGCCATTGACTATCACCAGCCAGTCAGACAGTTTTCCATACTCCTCATGCCCTTAACATAATGGGTTGCCAGCCAGGACACAATGGCACAGTTGCATCAAGCATCCTGTTAAAGTTAAGGTAAGTGATATCCTCAGCTCTCTGCTCACCACCAAGCAAGTTGCGTCACCACACGTGGTGACAAGAGAGGTCAGGCAGCATTTATCACTGGTAAATCTGTGTTGGTTTTCCAGTCACGTTTTTGTCCTCCACGTGCCTGGATAAAATAGCTTGCAAGAGGACCTGTACCATAATTTTCTCAGGAACAGTAGCAAAGCCTGTGACATCCTCGATCTGCACCTGCTTTGATCTAATTGTGATTTCCTGTAAGTGTTTTCAGCTTAACACCGCATGTAGTGGAAGGACACAAAGGAAAGGCCTCCAAAGTCTGTGTGCAGCACTTGGCAGGTCATGCAAATTGGCACAACAAAAGCAGATGCTCCTGTAACACATAGGAAACTAGACGATCATTTGGGTCTTACAGCATTCTACAGGTGAGCTCAAGGAAGAACTGGAGAGCTGTAGAGGGAAAAGAAAAAAAAAATCCTGTCTGAACTGTGAAGAATGTGTCAGGACAAGCACCAGTGATTGTTTCCCTCCCATTTTCTCAGCAACTCCATGCACGTGCAGTGCTGGGCTGCCCACTGCGAAGCCCTGCATGGCTGTAAAGCCAGCTCCTTCACTAGCCTGCCCTCCATGAGAACATACTCACTTCTCTGGGGGCTTGGCTGCCTGGGAGGCTTCATTTACGTAGGCCAGAGGGTATTGACTTAGATCCTAAGATGTCTCTGTTCAGGAGCTGAATCTCCTGTTTGAGCACCTTAGAGACCCAGGGGGAAAGCATGTTTGATAAATTCAATAGAACATACACCTGGGCGCATTTTCTATAGGACAAGACAAAAGAGGTCTTACAAAATAACAAAGCCATATTTTGAATATATGCTGAAAGAAGAAATAGATTCGGTAGAATAATATAATAGTAAAGGAATTAAGTTGTGGCTGATATATTTCTACTGTGGTACATTCCTGTCCTTACTTTTAGGCAAGGTTATTTTTACACTGTACAGTTAGCTCACAAAGTCACAGCAAGGCTACATTCTTTTCCAGAGGAATGTAAATATTGGCTATTCAGTAGTGAGATGGATTCAAGGCCCATGTTGGCACAATCAATACAGTTTATGAATACTTAGTTTATTAGTGTCATATATAATTAATTAAATCCAGGTAGATCCCTTTAGAAAGCAATTTGCTAAACTGTCCAACAATACAGCAAAAAATTACTTTGCTAAGAGGCATAATTTAAAAAAAAATTAGTTACTAGATTAAAAATATGAGAAATACTTTTCTTCTGAACCTGTAGTTCAATTGCAACATTATCTTCACAAAAATTCACAGCTATGTAAGGTGGAAAGATAAACAAAAAATTTTATTTTAAATAATAAAGATTTCAAAAATGTAACATACTACAAGAGATATTTCCTATCTAATAGAGGTGGCAAATTAATGCATTACTTAGTTCAGAATGATTTAAATATTGCTTAATAATTAATGTGCCGCTGTGCTAACGTGGCATTATAGAGAAGAACTAATTCAAAGGCAATTAGTAGTATTAGATGAAAGTTTTGCTTTGGGGACTTTTATTATTTAGAAGCTATTTTTTACCATCAGTTGAAACTTGATAGCTTACAGTTAAGCTTAGGTGGAGATGCATGTACTCAAGCTGGTGAGTCCTTGCAGCTCAGAAAAGCAATGCCAGAGCAGCTCCCTGAATTCAAGCTGTCCCATGGGTGTGCAAGCATTTTTAACCCTGCCACCCCCTCAGCATTGTAGCTAAGATATAGGGGAAGAATGCAGCATCCTGGCATTGTCTTGCACTTCAGTACTATGGAGAGGCAAAGGTTAAGAACGAGGAAAGTTAGGCAGACAGCCCTGTGTGGCCCAGAGAAAGACAGGCTGTTCTGTGGGGACCAACTCCCCTGACATAGACGGGAGAAAGCTCTATGAATGAGACCATTTTGACTTCCTTTGCTTACATGCTAATGTGGGCTTTCTTCCTTTTAGCCAAAGCAGGTCAGCCGTGCGCGAGGCTCAGCGCCGACGGGGAGCCGCGGCCGAAGCGCCCGCTGGGCCCTCGGGCTGCAGCCCCTGTGAGAGGGTCCTGCACCCTGCAACCCACCACCCTGCTCCCAGCAACACCCCTGCAGACAGGCCCACGGGATCTAGGGGAAGCGGGCTGCATGTCAGACCACCGTTCAGGAGTTTATTAAAATCCCGTTTGTGTATGCCAGCCCTCTTCCACAGCATTCACTTTGGACAAGGGGGCAGCATCCCAGCATTTAGGGGTGCCGGGGGATCACGTACTAGTCACAGTGACCATTCACCAGACAGACACTCTTTCTTCTGCTGTTTCTTTGGTGACTTTTTTTTTAATCCTTGGATTACTTTCCCGTCAAACTCTTTTATAGTTTGCTCACTGAATTATGTTCACTCCAGAGAAGTGAATCCAGTTCCTTCTGTTCCCACAATCATCAATTCAAGCTGAAGTGAAAGGGTCAAATTTAAAGGCAAGAAAATGGTGGTGTAAATTTCTCATTAGCAAATCAATGCAAATCTGTGAAATTCAGTGTCATTGAACCACAGTCAGCCCTTCTTTAAGTAAAAACAAATTCCATTAATTTCTATGGGAATAGAATATTTTTTACACTCCATTTTATCCTCTGGGCCAAGTTGCCTCTATACCTTTGACAGTTATGAATTTGATTTTATCGAGGAGGTCAGCATCTCTGGCACAGTGAATATAAATCTGTACGATTTACCTGCTGAGAGTGGTGTGGAGCTGAAGCAGCAAAAAGAAAGAGTCAGTATAAGAAAATAAACTTGGCCACCATAACATTTTCATCATCCCTTTGAACCTCGCTAGTGGTGGCAGCTTCTGCCTTCTCAAAATGTGCACAGCGTTACCCTATCCAAATATTCAAGGAAATGATGAGCAGATGCCTGGGAGATAGGATATAAAGTACCCAAAAGGAGGCTGCTGTGCCTACAGAGAAAATGCCATTGCTGCTGTCCCAAAGCCTGCCCTTGACTGACACTGCCCCCCTAGACTGAGTAATGCTTTTAGGGGAAGAAAAGCAGCAGGATCTCTCTGGAGTAATGGCTAACCATGTGCTGAAAGGCAACATGTTATCTTACAGGTATTAAAGTCCTCCAGAAAAATTAGAAATACTGATGAATTAAGAGAACCCAGTGCCCAAAACCTAAAAAAAATGTCCTCCAACCAAATAAAGACTCACCTCAGAGCTATCCACAAGCATGTGCTGTCTGATCCCCTTCCCAGAGGATCACTGTCCCTGGTGTGCCAGGGAGGGTGCAGGCAGAGTGCCACCCTCACTGCAGGGATGAGAATGGTGGCATCCACTGCTCCTGCAGCATGAAGGGAATCCTGCCACAGATAGCAGCCAGGGCTGTGGGCTAGTGGTCAACAGCATCTCGCAACTTCTACATCCATATTCTTTCTCTGCTTAGTTAAAAAATAACTGGCTTATTTCAAAAACAGCCTTTAAAGATTCTGCACTTAGGGGGAACTTAGTGAATTAATTCGCTCATGCCTTTGAAAATATAACATGGATTTAAATGTCTGAAAATCAGTTGTAGTTTACATATTTATGTGCATGTATATGTACTTAAATATCTACACATATAAAGGTTTAAAAGTAGACTTACATATAATATGTATACATTCATATAATATTAGAAATAAGAAAAATAAAGAAAGAAATACACTTGATTGTGAAATTTGGTCTAATTATAAGCTTTTTACTGAGCCTTTTGTCATTTAAAATTCACATCAGAGCCCATTTTCTCCTCTTTTTCAAAAGATCTTACCAATACTCTGTGACAATACAAACCAACTTGCAAGACACTTAAATTCTTGGGTTGGATGGATGCATCATTCAGACTGGGTCACAGTCAGCAGTAAGGTTGTCAAGGTCAGCCTTGGCTGCTCTTTTTTTCATTATTGGTTTTTCACATTGTCCAGATTTGCCTGCTATTGTTTTTCATTTTTAGCACTGTTATCTCTGAAAACCGAGATGAAACCATTATACCAGATTCATCTTACCATCTCTGAAATAAATATGAACAAAGAAAAATGTGAAGTGTAAGCAGTTTGGAAACAATGTCACATTCAACACTGGAAATATTTAGTGGATCAGATTCTAGTTGGTTCCTTTAGGCAGACCTGTTTCTTCTGCACACACACACACACACATTTCTAATACTAATAGTCTCTTAAAGGATATTTGTGTGCCCAGAAGCCTCACAAAACTTCTATCAAGGCTAAAATGAATTTAAGAAGAAGCCAGAACAGGATGATAGCACCTAAAGGTGTCAAGGTCACCAAACTGTATGCCAAACACTTGAGCACTCACTCACTTTTCCTGCCATAGCTATCAACATATATCTAGGCAGACCTTGTTGTTTGGAGCAAGCACCAAGGTGCTGTCGTGTATCTGACTGCCAAACAAACCTGGAAACAAACCTTGGTTTGTAATCTTCAGAATTATTCCTCTTTTGACACTCATTAAATACACCTTCCTGCAAATGGCAAAGATTTGCAATAAATTTCAGAACTGCAGATGTGAGGACACACAGATGTAATAAAATTATTGTCTCTGAATATTTTAAATTTCAGAACCTGGATTCCAATCTAAGCAGACAGTCAAGGCTGGATTTGCTGTGGTCAGTGTCTTGCGAGTTGCCAACTGTATTTCCTATAAAAATAGCAGGAATTCTATGAAACCAGCTGTTCTGGAGAGGGTTTTTTGCTATCCTCCAGACTGATTTCAGCTGATTTGCCTTTACCTACCCCATACTACACTCAGACTCTAGTTGCTCTCTCTGTAGAGCAAGTGAGAGATGAATCTGTATCACCAGCAGATTGAAAAGACTCACCTTGCCACTCTACTCCCTGGCAGGTTATAGAAGTGAAATGGATGTGAAACAATGGAATGGCTGACAACTGAATGGGCTGGTACCTAACACAGAAACTCCCTGAACTGTGGTGAAGGCTCTCTCTGCTTCCCTGCTGTACAGCTCCATCCTTTCTGCTGGGAACCACAGGAATATCAAGAGCAACACACACAGCTGCTGGATATTTTAAGACCCCAAGTATGCAAACTAGCAGTTAAAACCTCATCTGGTCTTTGCAAATCTGCTCTGACGGAAATCACTTTAGTCTAAGCTGGAGCATCCTGCATTGCTTTAATTTCTACTAGCTTTTGATGACACCCCTCTCGGGTGGTTATTCTATCAGGATTTAACTTTGTAGTGCACATGCTCTCTGCCCTGGTATGTACTGTACATATTACTTCATTCAGCCAATGCTTCAGGAATTAATTAGTTGCTGACTTCCAGTGAAATTCTTTAGATCTAACCGCCTGTTTTTGAGGAACCTAATTAAAAAACTTGTTAAGGATTTATTCCAACTCTGTGTGGGTAGCACTTGCATCCTGGTCCTGTCCCATTCATTATTAGGAACAGAAACTGAAACATGCTGTTGCTACTGGGGCTGTCAAACCAATGTATCAGGTCATAGTGGCTAAAAAAGATCTGAGTGTGTTCAGCCCTGAGAAAGGAGGGAGGAAGGGAGGTTTGACTGCTCGCTACAGCTACCTGGTGGAAGGATGAGGAGAAAGGGGAGCCAGACCCTGCCTAAAACTAGACAGGGGTGGGTGAAAAGACAAAAGATATGAGAGGGAACATGGGAAATTTCAACTAGGTAATTTTGAGGTGGTGAAATACTGGAACAGAAGCCTAGAGAGCAGTGGGGTTTCCATCCTTTAAGAAAAATGTCTTCAGCCCTGACCAATCTCTTCTAATCAAAACTTTTTTGAGCTAGATGCTGGACTACACACCTTCACAGGTGTCTTCCAGGAGAAATTTTTCTGTGATTCTAAGAGCAAAATAAGGAGGTATATTTAATTAAATATGGCTGAGGGTATATGTCTCTCATTTTCCTAAGTTGTTTCCTAAAAAGCATCCTAAGGACTGTGTGTGATCTGCTGTATTCCAAGTGTGTCTAAAATCCCAAGACAATTCACAGCATAAGATTAAAATGCCAGAGTGCCTTTAGCTCCAAGTGACTACTTCTCTTTCATGCTGGAAACATTTTAAGCTTGGTTCCTGTATACCATTTCTGGCAAGGGAAGTCCTGCCTCACAAATCTATTGACAGTCAGGGGACTTGTGTATATGAAAAAGGGTGATTCAAGCAGACTGTTCCTATTTGGCTTTCCACAAAGCTTTTGACAGGGACCTTCACCATGCCTTTTAAAGAAGTATAAAAACATAGAAAAGATTAACCAGTTAAAATTAGGAAGTTAAAGGCAGGAATAAATGGGCTGTTCTACAGCAGAAAGATAGATGGGAATCCCTGCATCTACAGATCCCTGCATCTGCAGGATATATTATAAATAGAAAAGTTTCAAACAAGAATGGCAAGGATGTTTAATAAGTTCCATATAGGAAAAAGAGAAAAAAAAATTAGACTGGGAGTGCTAAGTGTGGAACAAAGATGATTTAAGGTGGAATATGTTGGAGACTATAAAATCATGATAGGTATAAAGGGATGACTAGGAAAGAAATTATTTTGCTGTTACTTCCATTACAAGAATCCTTGGTCATCAAAAAAGGGTAACAAGGACTGTATCCAGGACAAAGAGGGAGTCTTTGTGTGATTAACAATGCATGTGGGAAAATCCTTGGCAAAAGAGGAACATGGTGGATACAGAAAGCTCATACTGAATTCAAGAGGAGATTGAAAAAGCCCTTTGGTGGTAAAAAAAAGAAAAAAAGTTTGTTAATTATTGCATAGAGAAACTACACTAGAAACCCCCTGACTGAAAAGTGTCAGAAGATAGAGGAGCAGTAGCATTGAAACATTCCCTAGTCCTGCTCTTCTCC
>VXBQ01007724.1:0-29433 GCA_013400175.1 Phainopepla nitens | reverse complement strand
AATAAAAGGAAAGAGAGAGAACTAATCAAGGGTCAAGCTCACAAATATATGCAGAAAGCTTTTGGATATACAAATAGAGTTTTGATGGTATCAGGTGGATGTAAGAGAGCTCGTTAAGCTGGCAAGTGGCACAGAGAGGGGAGAGGAGAAAAGAGGAGAGAGTACAGCAAGCAAACACTAGAGAGAGATTCTGAGACAGAAACATAAGGACAGTACTTTTGTCAGTGGTGACAGTGACAAGACTCTGATGCCAGAAACGAAATATGAATTAGACTCCCTGCCTGACTCTCACTGATTCTCTGAGAAGAGCCAGGGTGGAGAGTTGTAGAAAGGCACTATAGTGTCCTTTGTTTATGCCGTTTTTATTCCATGAACAATCCCTCATGTGTGTTTTAGGATGGATTCAGGGATTCTCTAAATTCATGTCCTTTGCGTGCCCTTGTTCTGACAACAGAGTGACAAGTGTGACTCAAGACCAAATGGTTAAGCCCAACCAGTGCACCTTTCAGAAAAAAGGAGGGGATGCATGGCATAGAATTACCTCTGTGACTTCTCAGGTGTTCCCTAAGGCCACCAGGGAATTCTAAAATTACAAAACTGAAGTTATGTTTCTCTTAGTCCCCATTTTCACCAGCTCTAGGCTAGCCATGGTAGCCAGCCATCTCAGCTGGTTAGACCCCTGTGCTGTTTCAGACCCTAGAGATACAGGATAGCTCAAAAAGCACTCCACTCTCCTTTGCTGCTAACATCCATTTTTTTCTCCGCTGCAAGCTCATAGGCAGTAGCTCCCTGGCTGAGTTTTTTGAGTGTGTGTGATGTGCTTGCACTGACAGACCTTTCATTTCTGCAACTGCATTTACATGGACAGACTTCGAAATTCAAATGAGTGTACTGCCTAAGCCCTGCTTCACCTTTGCAAGACATCCAGCAACACCTAGATGAAAGACAGAAGCAAGGTCACTGTTAGCTGCTGCTGGAAGGGCAGGGTGGTAGAGGTCAGCTAAAGGTAGCAAAAAGTATAATCCTATCCAGCGGAAAACAGAGTGCAAATGTATCGTATGTGTATCATGATGCTTCTGCCGCCCCTTTTCAGTGACCAGCTTCTGCAGCTCTTAGTTCCCAGGTGATAAATTGTCTTCCTTGTATTACTGCTTCAGTTTGCTCTTCCTGTGGATGCTCACACAGTGGTGAGATGACCCTGGCAGCTGCACACCAGTGCTCAGATGTGTGGGTGGATACCCTTTGGCTTTGGGGAGTGCTGAACCAGAGAATGACACTCACTGTGGCATAGCCTTTAGGGAGGTCAGTATGGCGAGTGTTAAACCAAAAAGGAGGCTAGAAGCTAGATGGAAAACATCATAATCTTAAGTGGAGGAAGACAATAAAGAGCAGTAGATGTTAGCCGCTCTTACAGACTTCAAGGATACAAAAAAACTATAACATCAATTGTAATTTTAACTGTTGCTTGCCCTGTATCAATCAGAGTAATTCATTCTAGTTACTTATGACACTCAAACTACACTAAATCAAAATCACCAACAGTGTGAATTTATAAGTTCTGTTTTGCTGTGATAGCATTAATGGTTTAGGCAGAAAAAACCAAAAGTCAATGGTATGTTTCAACACAAAAGCCATCTGAGCCTTTACTATAGAAGTAATAAGGCATTTATTATTTCAAGAGCCCTGCATTCACAATATCCACTTTTTCAAAGAAAACACCCCTTCCTTCCCATTTTTTTATGAGGCTAACTTGTAGTATGTCACCACTGTGAGACTTCTGAATGTGTTCAGAACAAGACAATAATAGTAAGCCACAGATGAATGATGTATAGTAAAAATCAATAAACCTTATAACTATTCACTAAGGGAACTGATTTTATGCCTATAAAAATAAAACAATTATAGCAATATTAATGGCAGATTCATCATAGTAATATAAAAGTCCAAGTGTGCTTGTCTGTTGGGAATCTTTAATTCATCCTTCTGTATTAGGTATTCACAAGGTAGAAGAAACGGAACCAACTTCAAGAACAACCTTTAACTTGTAGTAATTCACCCTGTCAAAAAAAACCCCAACAAACACCAAACAGAAAAAAAACAGTACAAGTTTAAAAACCAGTTTTGACAATCAATGCGACTGGGATATACAGAAAAGGAAAAAGTTAATAGCCTCAAAAACCTGACCAGTAAATCTGATTTTTTTTCACATCAAAATTAGCAATTTCATGTTATTGTGTACTGTGCTAACTGCATTGTAACAAAACAGGTGGAATAGCCACATAAAATATTTATCTTGTGGTAATGCCAGTTAGACACAGCAAAGGAATTTCATTTTATTTAAATTGACAGGTCCTCTGTTTTTAGGCATCTATTCATTTTTTGGGGGGAAGGGCAATACAGATATAATAGGAAAAAATTTGCCTATAATTTATAGCATACAGAGCTGCTCTAAAACAGGTATTAGAGACTTCAGTTCCACTAATACCATCCAAAGTGTTACCATGGGCCTTTTTTGAGCCTATCAAGGTCAACAGAAAGAGGTCCACCTGCCATCTGGCTTGGACCCTGCACTGCCTGCTGGGAGAGGGCAATGGCACAGGCCCAGCACGACTAGGAGCTGTGCCATTGCTGCACCCTCTGCTATCTACAGCTATGACACATCTTTCAAAGTGGCTCAAAACACCCAGAATTTAAAAAAAAAATCAAATTAAAAAAAAAATCAAAGTTTTTTTCATTATTCTGATTGCCAAATTATTTAAGGCAAGTAAAAAAATGAAAGCATTTGATATCAGTTTTACATAAAATAAACTAGGTTACAGCATAAAACAAGTAAACAGGTAATGGCATTAAAGTCTCTCCTCTAAATCTGGGTAATTGTAAACATTAAAAAAAAGACTGCAGGACTATTCAAGTAATAGAACAATCACAGATGTCTTCTCATATGCAGGCTATTAGGTTATCTGCCATTCAAGATTATCAAAAAAGACATTTCATTATTCACAGATGATCATTATCTCCATTTAAAATCTATACATTATATACAACACAGTTTTTGTGGTACTAGAATCCCCATGCCTTCCAAAGGTATATTTTTCACAATACACAATTACAATGAAACAGTGAATACAGTAACATTTTACACTGATGCATCTTAATAGGAACCACCAAATAGACATCTACATTGTACCAAAGTGTCATCACAGTTAGCCTCTCTGAGAGCTTGTGGGAAATACCAGAAGGGTATGCAAGGTTCAGGCACACTGATACATAACATTATTTATTTACAATTGGAAAGGAAAAAAGAGAGAAGAAAAAGGAAAGGAAGAAGAAGAAGAAGAAGAAGAAGAAGAAGAAGAAGAAGAAGAAGAAGAAGAAGAAGAAAGAAGAAGAAGAAGAAAAGAAACAAACGGCCTTTTGCGGTTAACGCCTTCTAAACATGACAAATACATATCTCCATTTAGTGTGTGGTTCGCAACTTAGCAGCAGACCCTGTGTGTGAGCCTTGGTACTGATACAAAAAAAGTAAAGAATATATATATATTTTTATATATATATGTATATATATATATACGCATTTATATATATATAAAAACAGAAGTCTAATTACAGCAACATTTGTTACTCTGTGATAAAATCTGCAATTTACAAAAATGAAATGACTGGTTTTTGCCTGCCATTAAGGCATTTCAAATTAACACCATGGAACTGATGTCTGTAATAAAGCGCTTCCTCATGTGATCCAGTCACATGACAATGTTCATCCCCAAATTCATCATTCTCTGAAAAGAGAAAGAAGAAGGTTTTAGTAAGGAGCATCCTTTCCTCACACTTTTTTTCCTTTACCTTGAATACACTATGAAATGAAATCTGTACGAGTATTCTCAAACTTGTAAAGAAAAGAAAGTAAGCCCTGTCCTCATCCCTCCCCTGCCAGGAACAAATAACCTGTGCCAGGATTTTTCTTCTGGGTTCTGCTACCCGATCATCCATCAGCTCTTCCAGGGCTACAAACCCTTCTTACTCAAATAATTCCAGCTAATGGTTGCTTGTTCCAGCATCAGCTTTCAGACAGATACCCATAACATGGAACTTCATGGTTCTATTTTCCACATTAAACTCTGAATCTTAACATGGCAGCAATGAATGAAATCCTAATGTTAAAAGATGCTTTGGAACTGTCACTTGATATGGGATCATTATAATACAGAAGTTTTCCTCTTGACAGTCTAGTAAATAACTTAGAGGCTTTCAGGCATATAAATGTACGACATGGGTGTGCAACTTAAATATGAAGCCATCTCTAACGGGCTCCCAAACAAACCTCTCTAAAAGCAAGATCAGCAAGCCAGGCAAACTTGCACAATAGATAAAATCCTAAGTTTTTCTCGCCATGCATGGAGTCAGCTGAACATTAATTTTAAACTCATTTCATTAAAAATTTGGATCTTAAATTATATTTCATAATCTCTTGTTTTATCTTAATACCAATCCTTAAACACACTCTGTGGAAAATCTCAGAAGACAGACTTCGTGTTCTTTCTTAATGACCTATGTTACAATTAAAGAACACAACTAAGGATAAAATGTCATTCTAAGGAGAACAAAACTGCAATTAACTCAAAGTACCAAGTTTTTCCTCAATCTTAAAAACTGTGTCATACAAGGAAATGTACACCATCAGGCTAAAAAAAATCTGATTTGCTTTCTCCTTTCTATGTTAGGATACATAATTTATTGGCTATTTACCTTCTTTGTGCAGGAAACATACCAGATGCAGATGCCTGTGCAGTCACCTGCTGAGTGGCAACAAGGGCAGCAGAGGTCAATCCTGAGGGAAAGAAGAAACAAAGGAATGTTGATGTACTTCTGGTTTTAATGGATTTTTGTGGTAAGAGAAATGGTAGGAAGGCTCTCTAAGGCAAACAACCATAAAATGTGGGGGAGTTAATACTACATAAATGACAAATAGTGCAGGCAACATTGTTAAGACAGTCTTCCCAGTATGATCAATATACCTTTCTGTAATAAACTGAATTGTCTTTGATAGATATTCTACAAGAAATTACAGCATTTCTACTTACTGCACTTTCCAAATACTGCACTGCATGATGCTAAGTGGTTTGTATGAGAGTTCATGAATAGGAAGCTCAGTAGAAATAATAGGTATCAGGAAACATCAAGAATCAAAAGTCACAGTGAATTACTGAAACGACATGCCAGCTGCTCAGGATACAATACTTTCATAATAACTTACCATTTTTACAGTTTTGCTACTGAACAAGCATAATGCATCCCAAAAGGCATACGGAATCACTGAATCACACTGAGAAATGTCAAGACTTTTACACAGGAAAAATAAGTGCTGAGGCACCAAGTCAATGTAAAGAAGAAATGTCATTTAGCCACCAATTGTGGTAGCAAGTACTTTGCTGCATGGGAGGAAACCTCCTTTTAATTCAGCTAGAATCCACAGTTAGAGAAAAAACACTCAAAGACTGGTATAAATCCTAGGGAGAATAAATTGTATCTCACTGTGCTGCTTTTTCCCTGACTGCAACTTTGCGCATGGCATTCGCCAAAATACAAAGAGTCCTCTTTCAAACAGTCAAATTACAACAAGCGTAAACCCTTGTGACTGCAATGCCTTGTACATAAAATATGTTCAGTATAAAAAGCTTTTGTCTTTGCTACACTTCCTCCATTGCTTACAGAACCCTAATTATACAAGAAGGAGGTTGTTTGGTTTGGATATTTTACTGCCTTTCAGCCAGTTAATGTCAGTTTGCAGGAAGAATCAAAACATTCATATGGATGACAGCATAACTGGTACATCTTTAATAATGCTCTGACACCCAGTTTTGGAAACAAAACTTAGTTTTTCTCAGGCATGAAGCTATTTATTTATTGCTAGTACATGCTGTGAATTTTCGAGCCTTCTTCCTAAATGTAAAGCACTTCTGTTCTAACAATGGGATCTCTATTCAAAATGCTTCATGTAGGCACAATTTTCAGTGTCAAGGCAACAATTCCATGAGGCAAGCTAATGGTATCCACTGACAATTTTCTGCTCACCTTGGAACGGGTCATACTGCCCAGGTATAAGGGGGTAGCCCATTCCAACGTGTGTATGGTGGTGTGTATGGAGATGCCGCTGGCTGAAAGGAGAATGGCGGTCTCGTTCCCTTTCTGCTTCCCGTTCACGCTCAGCTGGTGATTTTTCCACAGGCTAAGAACAGAGAGTGAAAGAAAACCGATGTGAGAGCTTTAAAAGGAATGAAATCACAACAAAACCATGTGCCACCACCTGTCAAAAACCTTTTGAATACAAACGATGAAGCTAACTTTTTCTGAAGAAGTATCTCTACTGGAATATTTGCACTTGATTCTAATCTAAAACTAATCTTGCTGGATAATGGAAGATTTCCCAAGGCACAAAGATTTTGAGGCAACACACTGCATCTTGAAGATATCACGGTGACTTCTAGTTTTGGGCTCCCTGAAGCTCGGCTGATTTGCCAGTGCCTGAACAACCTAAGTGAGCTGCTGAAAATGGATGTTAATTAATCCTCAACCTTGTAAAGCTCTCTGGGGATCATGTTTGACTGAATAGCAGAAAAACCTTTTAGAAAACAGAATGAGAGTCTGTGACTTGTTCACAATTAAAACCAGCAACAACTTATCCGAAAGTGAAATAACAATATTTGTTCAAACTTTGTAAATCCTGTTTGTGAATCTTCAGAAATGGGGGCTGGTAATCAGCTACTTGGAAGATATGGATTCTTGGCAAATACAAGGAGGGGATATTAACAAATCCCATAGCCCAGCTTCTCATTTCCTTAAGTTTCCAAACAGGAGGTTCCTGTTTAACTGCAAAAATCTGTGCAGCAGGAGGTATCTGCGAATCTGTATTTCTGCATGAGCCCATTCAAGACAAGAAACCTCAGCAGAGAACTGTATTAGGTATGTTACTTCCACAGTTTATGCCACAGAAGCATTCTGACTATAAACTGCTTTTATTGTAAGCAGTACTATAAAGAAGAATCATGCACTCATAGCTTGATGCCAGATTGTGTGCTTCCCACAATTATGTTCCTCCTTTACCCCTTCCTGTATGTGACACTCTTCAGTAAGAACAGACAAAGCCTTACAGCAGGTGACTTGCTGCGATACTGGTTGGCATGCTGCTGGAGCAAATCCAGTGCTTTGGACTCAGTGGTTGATTTTGCATTGATGCTCGGGCTGGTATTGACCTTCTCTGCGTCTTCTCTCCCTGACATCTTCCCATAAACTGGATAATGAAATCCTGGAGAGAGATAGGCCCCTGCGGGTAAACAATAAATACCACATCAAGTTACTGTTTTTACATTTTGATTATAACAAGGTAGGAAGAGACAATGTCAGAACTGAGAATTACATCAAAAGCAGATCACATGACTACCAAATGGCACCACTGCTCTTCAATTTCATCACCTAATTTACCCTGATGAATGGAGGTTATAAAGAGGGTTGAGTTGATAGCCATTTCAGACATTTATGGGTCCTCTTTAAGTAAAAGGAATAGTAACTATAATGGTTCTGACAGTAAGTGCTTAGAATATTTTTATAGGCAATAAACTATCTGTCAGTCTAACAGCAACAGCAGACTGTCAAGTGTTAAGAAACTTGAGTTCATAAAAGGAACATCTTGTATTAAATCAGTTTCATCTACAGAACTTTCCCCAGTAGAAGCAGAAGCAACAATGTCACCCATGAAGCTTCTAATTTAGCCTAGCTACAAGCAGAAATATTAAAATGTGGGCTTTACTGAGGCTGAGGATGCAAATCTTAAGCAGCGCGCAAGGCGGATTTCGGAATACATACCGGGATAGCTGTGCATTAGGACAGGAGAGACTGCGCGATAAGCTGGATGGTTGGGATCGTACATCTGCGGATACGGATAAGCATGCAAGTACTGGATGTATGACTGATGCTGACTCATTGGTGAGGAAACTGCTACTCTAGCACCCCGAGAGTCCTTCCAATTTACAGGAGTCTTTTGATCATCGTTTTTTATCTTGCTCTCATCCACTGATTGAGAATCAGAACGCTTGACCTCTTTAGGCTCCTCTTTAATGCTTGCTAATGAGACAGGAAGGTTAGGCAGGGAACTTTCCTTGTTAGGTGTTTTTCTAGGGCTGTCTTCTTTTAACTTTTTCTCACGATCAAGTTCTTCTGATTTTTGCTGATCAAGGTATTTCGGCTGATAGACGTAATGATGCCATGTTCGTGAATCTGGATCCTAATACAGAGGAGAAAGGAATTGTTCTCAACTTAGATGTAGAACTAAGTTTGCTATTGATATTTCCCACATTTCAGTTAATGTATTTTTAAGAGCTGTTTTAATATCACATCCCCATTACATAGAGGAGAGGTTTGCTTGCCACAGAGTGCCTCGAGCTCAAAGTCAAACCAATATTCCCATGAAGGAGCAAGAGTCTATTATCAAAATTTAATTCAATTGCTTCATCTTATATCCTTCTTCATGCCTTTAACTAGTTTAATCATGAAATACATATGCAATGTAATGAAGTTCTGAGACCATGTTATTCATAAAACATTTTAATTAAAGCCCACAGAGAGATTTTTCCCACTAGAGAGCAAAAAGTATCTGTGAATCACAGAATTAGAGCTGGCTAATGACATGCAAGAGCACTTGGAATACCTGGAACAATGCACATGAAAAGCTGATCTAGCTGGCAAGATTCTAATGCTGCCTCTGGTATTACAAATGTCCAGGAATCAGTGGAAGTCAAACATTAGAGCAGACCTTTTCAGCTGACAATCTTAAGTTTGTAAAGTTACAGATCGGCACGTATTTATTGGATCAGGATCCCATTGTTTAAAGAACATGTACTGGGCACTGTAAATACTTTTTTTACATAATATTTTACACAGACCAGCTTTTAAACATGTTACAGAACTAGAGAGGGCAGTTCTTTACAACACCACACCAAATCGGTATGGAGAAGTAACAGGAAGACTTCTTTTTCTAATACAGGGTATGCAAGAGCTAATTGTCAACACTTTCTCCAACTGACAGACATTTATGGCACATGCCACAGAAAAATAAGCACACAACTAAATGCTTGGACAGTCTGGTTCAAATACTCACTTGAATCAGCAGAAATCTTCTCCTACTTAGGGTTGTACCATCCCACTTCCTTTAGAGCTCTCTACTCCCACTCCCCTGATCCCACTGAACCTTGAAAGACAGCCTGTAAGGGTGAAGTCTGGGATGTACCATATACCAGAACATGAAAGCACCAAGCATTGAGGCTCCAGTTCAGAGCACAGAGACAGTTGCATTGCCTCAAATGAAGGCAATGTGACATCTACCAGGGTCAGCATGAAGCCACTGGATAAAATTCTGGTTCCACTGAAGTCAATGGCAAAACTATCGCTAACTTCAATGAAGAGAGGATTTCATCCATTGTGTAGGTCTGTAGGGGCTTGAGGTTGGTTGAGGAGAGAAGGGAAACTTAACTGCTTCAGAAAGGTCACCTTGGGTTAAGATAAAGAGCTGTGCTTTAAGCCAACTCTTCAAAGAACCAGCTCTCCCATCTTTAGTAAATGCCAACTGTCATTTAACAAAAAAAACGAAACACTTCAAACCATGTTTCAAATCTACTTTGAGTCCTCTCACAATGAAAGCAGCTTATTTTGCTTGAAATTTCTCATTTCTGAACTAAGCAAACTGCTTAGAATTTACGTCTAAAAGAGAAATCTAATTCTATTTTATTCATGCATATAATTTAAAATAGTCTGTTCAGGTCTTAAGCCTGTGCTCTGTCACCACCTTACTAGACTTTTAAATTTATTTCTTTGTTCTTTTCAAACAGTTCAACTGGATGGTTTATGGGTCTATTCACAGACTACAATACCATCCAGCATGAAAAAAGGATGGTGGAACTTGTCTGGCTGCAGAGGTAGAAGAACACAGCAGAGTCAGAAAGAAAATCTCACATGACTTATAAGACAAACCAAGACACTCTTGTTCCATTTCCTGTGATCTCACCTGTTTAAATCTTGTGGTTGGATCTACTCCTGTTTGCTTCATTGAATCCATAACAGATTTCATCTCCACAGCCTCCTTTATAAGCTGGTGGTTTTCCATTTGTTTGGCTTTGAAAGTGTCAGACTGAAGCTGCTGCTGGTGATTGGAAAGGATCTGTGATTTGCTTGTCTCCTCACCTTTGTTAGGAACTGATGACCCTATTTTAGTGTTATTTTTGCTGGACTCTGGAGTTGAAGGGGCCTTTGAAATAGTGGCAGATGGAATATTCTTCTGCTTGTTGTCATCCTTCCCAATTTCCTTCAAGGAGGGGTCATTCTTCCTTTCACAGTCCCTCCCACTTTGTGCCATTTTCTGTTCTGCTAGTCTCTGGTCCTCATAGTATTTTTCATACTGCTGCCTGTAAGCAGGGTTGGAGGCCATTAAGGACTTTTGGTCCATGTAGAGCCCATAGGCATACTGTCCATAATAAAGTGACTGAGCAAGTGCAGGGTGTCTTTGAGTTATTACTGACTGATGTTGCGGCTGCAAATTGGAGGAAGTGCTTTCACTTTTCTTGGCATCTGACGATTCTGCCTTCTCTTTCTTTTCAGCCTCTTCCTCAGCCTCTTTTTTAATCTTCAGCCCCTGTGGGGTACTGCTATTCCCAGCTGCTGGAGCACTGACCTGTCCAGAGTGCAAATAACTTGGGGAATAGTAAGGATCGTAGCCATGGTAATAGGGAGAATGAGACTCTTTTGCTTGAGCTGATTGTGCTGTGGTTGAAGAATGTCCTTTTACAACACCATCTTTATTAGAAATAATATCCGATGGAGAGCTGGCCTTTGACCTCATGCCCTCTGACCTGCTGTCAGAGCCACCATCATCAGCTGCATCAGAAATATCTGAGTAAGCAGGGCTGTTGGTTTTAGTGGCCGTGCTGTCTGCGCCATTCTGTGTCAACACGTGCAGTGGGGCCATGGCAGATTGTCCATTCACCAAAGTGCTGCATTCCATCCTGGAGGCACTCCCTATGGAAGGGCTGGGCGCATTGTCTGTGAATGTGTAAACTTTATCAGCTTCAGCCTTAATACTTGCCATCCTGCTCTCTTGAGACTCTGACAGTCCATTAGCTAGCACTTCATTCTTGTTGAGATGGTCCTTTAAAAAATGTCCAGATAAGTCTTTTCCAGATCCTTTTGAATCCTCCAGCTTCCCCAGCTTAGAATCCATCTTGGGGCTGCCCGTCTCTTTGCTTTCTTTGTCCTTCAGCTTTCGCTTCTCCTTTTTCTTTTTGTCTTTGAGTGATGTGAGAGCTGGGTTTACAGTGCTTGGCTCTCCCATAATTGTGGGCTTTGGTTGAATGGGTTTCAGTGGAGGGCTCTTTGGTGTAGCCTGAACAATAGTAGTTGTTAGAGAGGGCAGTCCCGGTATTGTCCCTGTAGTGGTGGTTGTAAAGGCTGTAGTAGGTATAGCTATTAACTGGGGAGGAGTTGGTGCTGGTGCTGGGGCAATGGGCCTGGCTGTTTTCAGCTTGGAAAGGTTTTTATCCACTTTGCAATTGTTCGATTTCTTGCCTTTATCACCCAAACTCTTCTTGTCAATTAACCCTTCAGCCTCCAATTTCGGCATTTCGGTTTGCAAATTGCCATCTGCTACTGAGCAATTATCCAGTGTGGCTGCCATGTTAGAAATTACCGGAAGGCTGTTCAATTCACTGTTCAGACCCTTCTTTTTGCCAGAATTCTTGCCAGTTTTGGAACTGATAACTGAACCAGGGCCATTGCTGGTCAGTTCCCTCTTTCCCTTGGGGGTCCCTGGGGTAGCTATGGAGGAAGGAGATGTCGGTGCTTTCAGTGGATCAAAGCCAGGCAAATTTGTGCTTTGCTCGCTGCATTCAAGTGCCACATTACTCAGTGCTTCCTCGCAGTCTGAAATTTTGTCTTCACTGTCAGGCTCAAACTCCAGCTTGTTTTCTGGGTCTAAGTGTGCATGAGCCTGATGGTAACGTAATCCATTAATGTGCTTGTACTTCTTGTTGCAGTTGGGGTGAGGACAGTCAATCAGCACTGGGGAAGAGCAGCCTTGGTCCAAAAAAGTAGTCTCAGGTTTCCCCTGTGGGGTAGTGGGAGTGCTTCTAGAGTTAGTACGAATGCGTTTTCCAGACTTATTGTCCTCTGAACTGGAGTTCAAATCCAGCTCCATAGGAGGCTTAGTTTTCCTCTTGTTTGTGGACGAGGGGCTGGCTTTGACTTCATCCATGGCGCAGTTTGGGGGTGTTCTGCGCCCACTCGAGTTAAGGCTGCCCCTCCTCCCCTTCCCATTGGCACCGCCTCGATTTTTATTCTGAAGTCCTCTGGACTCTGCAAAACTTGCATCATTCCCAGGTACAGTCGCAGCTGCAGCAGACCTCGCCCGCTTTCCCCTGCCCCGTCCTCCGCGCATTTCCAGGTCACTTGTTGGTGATTCACAAAACCTGTACAAACAATAGATTTCATCAGCAGGAGCCCTGAACTAGAAAAACAAAAACCACCACCACGTCCTGTAAGAGAACCTTCAGATGTTAAAGCAAAGATGTCCTTCTGACAAATGAGAATGTTACAGTCTCAAAGGCAAAGTCATTAAAAAAGGACAAAAATGGTAAGGATGTATCCACCTAGTTAGAACAATGGAGCAAAAAATTTTGCTAACTTACACAAAGGCGTTTTGAAATTAACTGCTCTCTGACTGAATCCCATGTATTTCCCCTTCCCTCTCAAAAATACAAAAGTAAAATAAAAAAGAGCTTCCACCCCATGTTTCACTCTGGAAGAGAGAACTACTCATTTCACTGGTATATGTTTTCAATTATAACAAGTTGTGCTTTATTAATCTCTGTACAGTCTCTTGCCTGAGATTAGGGGTTAAAATACAGCAGAGAAAAAACAGACTCAGAATGTTTGCCTACCTAGGAGGGGCCCAGTCATGCTTTGTGCAGTCCAACAGTGTTCCCACGTAAGTCTTGTTCCTCCATGTAACGTTTACCACCAGGACACCTGTCAGTGAGTGAAAAATAAGTATTATCACAGTTAGAACAATAACTAGGAAAGGCTTTTTGTTTTGCTTTTTAATTTTTTCTTCCTTTTTTTTTTTCCCTGTCCTTCACAAAGTGAGACGTTTGCTCTCATTTGCTTTCAAACACTCTGGTCTATATTCTTCCTCTTTTCTGGTTTCAGTGACCTCAAGTTAAAACCCACAGGAAAGACTGCAAACGACAAAGAACAAGAATGTGTGCACACATGTGTGTGTAAGACAGCCTGCCTGTGTGACTGTGTGTGCGTAATCAAGATACAGCTGACAGAAGGAAATGGGTTTTGCCATGTCCTGCTGTAAAACAGCAACACTCACCTCTTAATTTTGCTATTATTGCACATAATTGCTTTCACTTGGCAGCCAGCCAGCATAAACTAAGCACCAGTAACAGTGTTTAAATCAGAAGGTGACTGAGAAGAATAATCTGCTTTGCTTTGAACAATATGATAATGATGCTTCTATTTACTTGAAATTACTCATATCCAAACACACAAACATACACACGTATGCACTACAAGTTTTGTTCAGCAGATACAGCTGGAAAAATGTATTACTTGCCTTGCTTTTGCTTCTGTGGAAAGTGTGGGACTAGACATGAAACATCAACCATACAGCAGTGAGGGTAGAAGTAACTGCAATATATGTTTATATAGGAAGAGAGATCCTTCAAAAACCCTACTATTTAATTGCTTTTCCACTTATGACTTTTATTAAATGCAAATTTGCCTGCCTAAAGCAGAATTCTAATTTCATTTTATTTGAATTATCCCTTAAAATTTGTGAATGATAAGGTTATTGTAACTAACAAGAAAACAAATGTGGGGGATGTCATTGAAATGTTTTCAGGTTGCCCTCAAACACTTCTTCACATAATTTATCATCATGTTTAGGGACTAGCCAGCATAATGACCCCTTTAATTCATTAACTGCCACAGATAAACAGAAGGTAGTATTATTGAACCAGACATCTCTTCTCATTAGAACACACACTGAAATAAAAAATACATTTTATCTAACAAAGAAAGGCACAATACAAAATGTTCCGAATTTATGAGAGGCGTGAAGACACCAACTCGCAACTGACAGCCTTGTTTTTCCTCTACACTTCCCTAAAATTCTATCTGCAGCATCTCAGTAACAGATATGACCATGGCATTGTGGCAGAACGTTTCCAGTCCATCTTTTTGCTTTGTCTTACCAGCGCAGTTTCTAATTTTGCACTAAAACGATCCCTCTCTGCTGCACTGAGGTGAAGTTAACATGCAAGCAGCAGCTTATTTCCTCAGGGGTCTTTTAGCAGCAGGGAAGTATTTTAAATGTTGTTAGCAGAGGTACCAGGGAAGAAGGGATTTCCTTGAAAATTCTCAGTAACAGATTTGAAATTTATCCCCCATATGGCTTTTCACTGCGATTAGGCAACTGGAATTTCGTACACGGGGTGAACCGGTCTGAAGCGTGAAAAACAAACTGCACATCCAGCCAGTGTTAGAGTCAGGCTTTCAGTACCTAGAAAGACCATGGTGAAGGTGTTTAAGGGGAGACTTGATGTGCCACTAAGTCCCATGATCTACTTGACGGGGTGGTGTTGGGTCATAGGTCAGACTCCGTGATCTCAGACATCCTTCCCAACCTAACTGATTTTGTGATTCTGTGGTCAGGGTTAAAATGCCATGCTGTATTTTTATGACCTATGCAAACTAGGCAGTCTGCAAAGACACCAAGGCTTGCTTAGGCATGGAGGCAGCCAGGGAGTGCTGGGGTCCAGGGAGGAAGAGGAAGAAAAGAACCCAGTACATCCAAGAGGAAATATCTGTCAGTGGAAATGGAGTTTCTTACAATGAGCAACTCCAAGCTATGTTCCCACTTGCATTCACACCCTAGAGAAAAGAGATTGTAAAGGTGTTTCTCTGGCAGCCTTGACGCCTTTCTTCAACTATAACAGCTTGTCTATCTGTGACTCTGTAAGGCTTCAAGTGAAAATCATGAGTATTTTCCACTGGTAAATTGTATTACGGCATGTAGCCCATCTGTCTGGAAGCAGCACAGTTGATCTCTCCAGCCTAAGTACCAGCGTTTGTCCAGTCTCCTAAAAGTACCAAGCAAAGAGAGCTCTCTGACATCCCACAGAGATTACTAAGAAACTATCTTCGTCATTGACCCATTGACCTTCCCCAGCTTCACCTTTATCCTTTTCTTAGAAAGTAATTATTATTTTTGTGGGGAGTTTTTGAGTTTGGGTCTTCTCTTTTTTTGGGGAGGTTTGTTTGTTTTGGCTTTTTGGGGGAGGAGTGTGTTAACGAAGGTTCATACCGACCTACATCTCCATATTCCTTGATATCTGTAATCTTGCCTATCTCTACGTGCACTTTATTCATTTATTTATATATCAGACCTAGGGATAGTTTGTTATCTATAGACAGAAAAGAGGGCAACGTAGAAGGCATAGAATAGTGAAATTAATAAAAGCCCCTGAAATCAGTACACGTTTCAGTAATTCTAAGAATTACATTTAAATGACCTTCCAGTGTAAGAAAGTCAGTATTTCAAAAGTAAACACAAGTAAGTTCCTCCCTTAAAGTCGGCTACGTTAAATTTGTTAGGCTTAGCAAAGGCCCCGTGCAAGTAGGGCAGAATATTAATCTCCACACTGTGTTAGAGTAGCTGTGGCAAAGAATACATTTCTTCTCTCTAAAGACAGCACATTGCTCAGCCACACATAAGATTCCACAGAACCGGCAGGGAAATAACTCATTAACTCTTCTAAGATTATCACAGAAATGGGTGAGGAGAATATAAGCAACATGGGAGGCAGGACTGATCTAAGGCAATGTGCAACTGGTGGAGGTGTATTAGGCCAAAGCACCAGAAGATGAAAATGGAGATGACTTGAGTTGGTAATCCACACCAACATACTTGATGCAGTGCTGAAGAGAAAGGATTATTCTTCTAGATCAGGGTATACTGTTTGTCCTGGCTCAGCGTTCAAGCTGAAACCAAGAACCACTGCTGAGGCTGCTCTGCTCCCAAGGCAGTGCTAGAACAGTGTCCCGTTCACCTCCCAGTATCACCTCTGGGCCATGCATTAAGGGATGCAGTAACCCTTCTCTGGGTTGCTCCAGCTCCTCTCTGTGCACGTGTACCCACGTACCCCCTCTGTCTTGTGAAGGAACATATCACACACAGGACTAAACCTCTCAGGGACTGTGCCAAATCATAAGAAGTCCCTGTAATGACACTTCCTATTACATTAGACTACCTATCATGTAGCAATGATTTATTTAACATTGCCTGAACAACAGAGAAGATGCAAAGACAGTCTGAGGAACCCACAGATTTCATACTATCTGAACACAGAGATGCATTTTCACCTTAAAAAAACCCCAAGAGGCTAAACTTTTTAAAATACCCATTTCTGAAGAATGGGAAAAAATTCAGGTGCTTGTAATGAAATGTACCTGAGGGTATTTGGACTCTCTAAGATTCTAATTCAAGAGGAAACTTAGCCAAATATCTAATTCTGTTCTTGTGAGGTTGAATCAAACAACAGTGAATAAATACTACACGCAAATGCTTCTTTGAGCAAGAAAGGGTGTCAGCTTAATGAGTTTGGCCAATTACCAGAGCACAGTTCACAAGAATTGGATGTAACAGAGAACAACTTATCTCCCCAAAAATGAATATAAATTTCTTGGTTTCATTTGATTGATCATTCAATTTGCAAACTATGTAATTATTTACAGTTACAATATATCTGAAATTAGCAATACTTTTTGCAGTCTTCAGTGTCATATGTCCTACGTTAAAGCAAACCAGAATATGAAAATTAAACATTCTGAAGTTACTACCATACTACTCTTTATCATTATAGAGTAGACACAGTAAGCAGAGAATGTTTTATGTGTGGCAAATACAAAATGGTTTTATAATATAAGAAAGTGGGGTCATGTTACCCAGAAGTTTTACAGTTCACCTGCTGTAGCTTTTCTGCCAAAATCCATTATTAGCCAAGGCAGGATCATACCCAAAAGCATTAATGTACGACAATGGTACATCCAGGATGTCATCTGGTACCCACCACTGCCAACAGAAGCTCCTCCTTTAACATTAAATGTTGTCAGTCTTTTAGGAACAAGAGAACATTCTGCATTTTGCTGTTTTCCTCACAGCATGCGTACCATTATGAGCTCTTTTTCTTTACTCATCATAATCATAACCACAATGTCAATGGCAAAAAATTTTCAGGCAAGAAAAGCTAACACATGCCTATAGGAGCACAAAACCATCTTACATAAGCACTTCTGATAGGCAACATGTACAAAACAACTGTGACAATTTGTACTTGAATTTTATTAAGGAATGAAAGGTCACATGTCACAAAAGTGGTACGTAAAAAAATAATTTCAGAAACCTACAGAAAAAAGCTCACTTTTTATGAGTTCTGTGGCTGTGATGTATCTCTTCCTCTGTCCCTTCTTCCTCCTTTTCAGTGACTGCATAATAAAGACCAGAACCAAAATTTGCCATTTGCTATTTGCTCTAAACTATATTTCATAAAATGAAATATGTCATCAAAAATTGGAAAGGAAGTAACTAAACTTGTTGCTAAGAAATGCAGATGTGCTATTTTGACATAAAAACATAACAATCAAAGGTATTTTCAGGACCAAGTATTGTTCATATGGGCTACTCTGGTACTGCACATTTAGCAGATACATCTACACTCTCACAGATCATTTAAAGACAAAAATCCCTTGAAGTACCTCAAGTCTAAAACAAATACTGATCTCTTTGTTTTCTTGACTCTGTTTTCTGTAATGAACATAAGCCAAGAATTTTTATGTTTGTATTCAAAACTTTGAAAATGAGATCATGTGGTCAGGAATCAAATTACCATATCACTACCTTAAATGCGGGCCCCAGCTTTTAAAAATACTGGCTTTAGAAAACAAACATGTTCAAATTCCAATACAGGTAGCCGCTACTCAATTAATCAGATTAGAAAGCCTGACTTAATTTTTACCGCATAGGCTGCTTTTGTGTTCAGATCACAGCAAATGCTGCAAAATCCTGGTTTACTGCAAACTGATTATTTTACCAGGGAACTCAGCAGGACAGTTATCTGAGTGGGTAAGCCTTCATTTTTGTAAAAGGAGCTGCTCCCTCTGCTCTTAGTAGAAAATCTGGCCAAAAGTATCTGTACAATTCTGGAGAAATTAGATTTGCACAAAGTCTTTCTGAACAGTCCTGCAACTGATTTGTTGAAGAATATGTAAATGATCTTTCAAAACTAAGAACAATTTGTCTACTTTTCAGTCATCAAAAGTCATGTATGTTTAAAAAGTCATGTATACTTTAAAAGTCATGTAAGTCACTTATGCTTAAACATAAGTGGATTCCTCTGTGGTCAAAATTCCAAAATTAACAGTTCTGCCTCCTACCTTTACTATCCTGAGTATCATTTTAAAGCAATTTTTGCTGATGCCAGAGGAAGATCTCTAAAGTGTACGCCACTTCGAAGAATATTTTTAGTCAGATTACTTCTTTAAAAGGTTAATATTATAAATTCTTGTACCAAAAATCTCTGTGGTAGTAGTTCTTCAAGAATGAGATACAACCCTTGGTATAGAGAATCATCACATCATTACTTGATGTAACAGTACAGCATAATCATTTCCTTGTATCTTCATGATTAATGAATCCACAAATTTGTTTGCAAGTCAAATTTGATTTGCCTTTTGTCCCTGCCATGCCAAGAACAAATAATACAGATATGCCTAGGATAGCCAGACTGTGGCCTATCTGTCATCAGTGAGTACACTACCACCATCAATTAAACATGCTTTATTCCACATCTTACGCTGCAATTTTTTTTGGTCCCACACGTATCTATTCAACATCACTTTCTAACAATACCTAAAATATATGAAATGCAAAAAGCTGCAAGATGAAAATCTATGTTCTTAGGATTATCTCAAGCTTTTTTGTTGCTACTGGTTTAGTAATAGCAGTACAACTCATTTGCCTCACAACTACCACATCTGCCACATCATCATCAATCCCACATCCACATATACACCTGCAATTCATCCGGGCATAAAAAACACAGAACAATTTTTATATTAGACTTGCAATGCAAATGGCTTATTTCTCCCTGATTGCTTCCATCCAGAAAGTAATCTAAAATGAACAGCAAAACACTCTATGTATGAAGCCACATCTTATACACTGAATGCTGATCTGGGAGATGTACAGTTTATTTACTACTTTAATCACACTCTCCGTCTAGCATGGCACAAGAACTTAACTACATCTACAGCAGGTGCACATGAAACAGGCATCAACATCAGCCAGCCTGAGAATGTAATGATTGTCAGGTGGCCTGAAAATGCAAGGTGGGTTGGCTTTTTTTGTTTTGTTTTGCTGGTGGGATTTTTGGACCCTTTTTTTTTTTTTTTTTCCCAATAGCCCTGTTGCAGCAGAGAATGTTTGAGAAGTCACTTTAACCACATCCTGTAATCAGACCATCTGGAGCACAGATCTGCAATTAGTCATCCTGGGCACTGGACTTTATCTGAACAAATACTGTACAGCAATGAAGATGAGAAGATTGGATAGCATCAAGGAAAAGAAGCATAATGAAATACTGCTGGTGTAGTCATAAACCACTGAGGCGCTTAGCTGTGGTGTTAATTCTGTATTCTGTATTTTATGAAAGCATAGCAAGTTTAAAGGTTATAAGGCTGAGAGGCTAAACCCTGTCCCTTTAGTTAATGTTGCCCTGCTGGTGGCTAAAGCTGGCCTACAAACTACAGTAGCTTCTGAAGCAGCCTAACAGAGTAAGATCACATTTGTATGATTTCCAGTAAGTTCTGAGTAATGACAACCTAAATTTCATGGATACTTTATTTGAATGTCATACCCTTTCTCTTCTTTTCATTATTACGTCATTGGTAAAATAAAGGTAATACTGAAAGTAGGAACTACTACCTTAGTTTAAAAATAGTGTTTTATAGAACCTATGCCCCGGACTTGCATTACATACTCCCACTTGCATTCTAAAAAGAAGCAGCAATTCTACAGTGAGGAGTAGCTCTTGGAAACATGGAGCTGGGCCATCAAGCAGACAACTTTTTAATCCCACCTAATAATTACTGTAATAGATTTTCTTAATCCAGAAGTTTATCCCAGTGCATATAAAAGAATAAACACTGCAATAACTGAAGAAATCCTGTTTCCCCACGAGCCCATGTGCTTAATACACAAAAGAACACAAGCTACTTCCATCACTGTCACGTCTTCCGCATCCTTTGTTCTGAAGCCTGATGGGCTGTATTGATTTAGGAAAATCATTGAACTTCTTGGAAAACTAGACTCTAGCTTATTCACCACCATCTATTTCTTTCTCATGAAGACAGCTGGTCAATATTCAGTTCAACAGTCAGCTAAAAGAAGCTCTGATTTCATTTCTTTTTCCTGCCTCCCTAGCAACATTACCCTTTTCCAGCTTTAGTATTAAAAAAACCCCAGCATGTTAGGAAGACATGTAGCTGAGGTTAGCTGAAATGATAGTTCTTCTGGACAAAGCCATGACTGAAATGCTGGGGCAGATGGGTTCTGGAAGACAGGACAGCATCTAATCAAAGAGCTCATGTCCCTTATTAGTTATAATAATAACCGTTATATTTTTTTTCAGTGCATATATTTCTTACAAAGCTGGTCTGCCTAACAAATAACCAGTGACCAAGGTCTAAATGGAAATAAAGAGCCAAAAGAAATATGAACGGTCCTAATCAAATATAAGGCTAAATTTCACACTCATTAAAAGACCAGTAAAAGGCTCAATGAAAACTGGGTAATACCCCTGAAATTACATCAGATTGGGTCCCAAATGGCTTGTTGATTTATCCACAACTAAATAGTTCCACTAAAATATGAGCTACTTAGAGTGGTGATTTTGAAAACTATGAGGCCACAGCAACCCACATAATTTTCTCCTGCCAGATTTATATCAAAGTGATTAGAATTTGGCAGGAGTAGGAACGTTTTTGGATAAACTGCTGTTACCTCTTGAATGTCAGACCACATGACTGCAGTGTTTACAAGAAAATGTGCAATTAATGTCATTATAAACTAACCATAGGCTTCTGACCTTTGGAGCACAACTAAAGAGTTAGTTTTTGTGCAGCCCTTACCTTTTCTTTGGCCAGAGTAACTGAACAACTTCACTGTTTCACTGCAGCTTGAGAATAAAACTGCAGTCTTACTTTACTTCAGCTGATACTAAAAATGCAAGTTGAAAATCATTTAACATCTGTGTGTTCTGAAGAAAACCATATCTGTTTCAGAAATAAAGTATTCTGTTTCTACCAGATTTTTTTTCTTTTTTACTTCAGTAATCATAACTGTGATTCACATGGCCTGACACTGCAAAATGTCACAGTCTCAATTTTAGAAGAAGGAGATGGTGTTCTGTAGTTCCCTGAGTTTCCCACTCACTTCTCAAGGAGTGTTATTTCAGCTCCTATGTTGCTGGCCTGTGGAACACATGGACACTCTTCCGACTTTTTGTAGAGCAAAATAAAAAGAAGCCCCACAATTCACTGCCTTTGCTCGTACTCCAGGACCATATGTCACTTGAGATAAGCAACAGAACACAGAGCTTTTCAACTAATCTGTCACACTTGCTTCCTGCACTTTATATTAATTACAGGAACTCTTCAGCTACTTATTTCTTTCCCAAACTCTTTCTCCCTCAAAAAGTAAGTAAATAGCAAAGCAAAACAAGTCTGGAGCATGGGGGAAAGAGCTATTGTTTCAATACAAGAAATATGGCCAAAAAAAGGGAAAACCAAAATAATTTTTTCTCACCCAGACAAGCATTCAGTAGTTCCTTTTAAGAATTATCTACCTCCTTTCTATTCTTCTTCTCAGACACCAGACCACAAAAATACTGTTTTCATCAGCAGACTGTTGAGAAACAGCTGCAGAAATGCGGAAGCTGGTATAAATTTATGCGTGTATGCATGTGTGTGTCTATCTATAAAAAAAAACCTGACAAAACCCCCAAAATCTCTTAAGGACAGACATTTTTTTTTTTCTTCCTAAGGCAAGTATTAGGGCATCTCAATAGAAGTCTGTCTCTCAGCTCTGAACTCAGCTACTATAGGAACTTGATGAGTAAAACCCAAGCAAGTAACAGCTGACAAAATGCACCTATAAACCCTCATGTGTCTTTGGTGATTTGTTTCCCAGTACTGTACAGGTACAAACACTGGTACAATTATTTATCAAACAATAGAGTAGCTAATGAAACATAAAGAAATGGAAGAAAGAAGGGAGACAATTTATGGAAAAGAAACAGCATGAATAAAGAAACAATTCCAATCCCAAACCATGAAAATTCTTCCAAATCTGTAGACTGCAGATACCAGAATTGCAGTCGAGCCAGCCAGACAATTCTGCTCAACCTCAAAGAGCTGCTGCTGATCCATGTACCTCACTGGGACTGAGAAGCAGAGCCCCTTATAAATTATGATGCTTTATTTAAAGTCAAAGCATTTATTTGCTTTTGTGCCAGCTTTGGATCCTTTTCATCTCTAGCTTCCAGGCCCAAGAGAGAACACACTCCTGTAGCTCTGCTGGCAGCCAGCTGTGGGCCTCAGTAAATCATAAAGCCTCCTAACAAGCCATTCTTTACAAAGGCCAACTGCAGTTAGTAGACATGATAACTTCTCTATTATTCCACTCACTAGAATTTAAAATAGCAATTTTAAAGCAGTGGCTGAAAACATTGAAATCTACTGAACTGCATTTTATATCTCTCTCTCTCTGCATTAAGCTTCACTGATTTCATGAAGACTTCATTGTCTTCAGCCTGGGAAAAGGGTAAGTAAACACCTAAGACACACACATCCAAGACAAAGAGGAGATAAATAAAAACATCTGGGATTTCTTCTGCAGAACTCCCTCACATTTTCTTGCATCGGCTAACAGGATACAGATAACTCTTCTGTCATTTAGTTTGTGGGACTCACAGGGACATATCCTTTGTTTGAGGATATAAACTCTATTAAGATCTTAATACAGTAATATGTATTAAGAAACCTCACAGCAAAATACATAAAGATGAAAGTGGTGTATAGTCCAGCACTGGGTGTATATAGGAGTGCTACGAAAACTGCAAGTGTGAATGATGAATTCTCTTTCTTCTAACTCTTTCCCATTCATGCACCAAAAAGGAATCAGCTGGGTGTGGCCAGGCCCAGCACTTGCATTTTTCCTGTGTAAAAAAAGCAGATCAAGAACCTTACAAATCTAGGGCTCTTCTTTCTACATAATTGCTTTGGTTTAGGATTTGGTGTAACCTAATTTTAAGATCTTTTGTTACTATAGCTAACAGATTATAAACCAAACTATGCTTGAAACTTCACCTTCTAGGTTTGAAAACCATGAAACAAATATTATGCATTGCCAAAGCTATATGCTACCTAATTTTTGCAGTTCTTACACCACAAACTAGTTCTTTTTCTTTGAAAAATAGTAGGCTGTGCTATCCTTCCCATTATAAAATTCTTGCAATTTTTTGGTGGAAAAGATGCCCCTAGCAGTCAAAAGTGTTTCTGTTACAGATTTAAGATACCAGTTCAATTTTGTAAACAAGCCTAATGAACTGTGACTAATAGTGTTCTCTTGAGCAGAAGAAGTAAGGTAAAAGGGCTTTTGCTGGCATCTACTGAAGTGGTTATTTTGCTGGGACAGAACAAAAGTGAGCTACTTCAATGGTGTCAAAATTCTTCACAGAAGTTCACCATTATTTTTTTTCCTGTTGTAAATTATCTTCCAAGTGGGTAAACTAGTAAAAGATCTAGTTAACCAGCTGGCTTATTCCAGCTGGTGCTTGACAATCCTGATGCAATGCAAAGGCAAGCAACCAGCAAAATTAGTACCCACTAGAGATGAGTATACTTTCTGTGAGACTCTCCTTTTCTTGCCAGCAACTGGTTGAACAATTTTCCTGTAAGTATCCTTTGCGCATGCTGTCCCAATTTCTCCACTTATTAATAGCAGCCTGGCTAGTTTACCCAGGCCTGCTGTGATCTATGCCTCTACTACAGCTTCTCTTGGCTTTTTCACGCACTGGAGCTGATCAACCTTTGACCCTCACAGGTTTAGAAACAAAACTATTTAGACACTGAAGACAGCCCAGTGTTGCATAAAATGAGGCAAAACCTTAGGATGCTAGGAAACCTAATATAATCAGCTAAAAATCACTGTGTTTCTTTTGGCAATGTAACACCTTTTAAAGGGTTATCACAGGCATGCTCTCCCTCATCAAAAGTACAACCAGCATAATGACAGAAACACATATTTCTATACTGGGAGACTGTTTTTTGGTGTCACTAATGGAAAAAAAAAAAGACTGGACTTGCAGACATTACTTAATTATTTCTTTGGTCAGACAAACAGTTTCAAGATAAAGCTTGCTTTACTGCAGAATCTACACACAAATTTCTGTATAAATTATTGACTGCACTTTGGCCTCATCTGAAATGTTGGCCCCTGAGGCTGATAAGCTCTGACCCCAGGTGACACATCCAACCCTCTCACAAGAGGCAGGAACATTATTGCTTTGCACTGAGGACTGCAGCCCAAGAGCCAATCAATCAAGCTCCCTGACAGCTTTTACAGCCTCCTCACATTAGGCCTAAGTCAAACTCCAGGGCTCCTATTGTTCACATTATTCTTTTCTTCCTCTGCTCTGATGAAGTTAGAGCAAGTCCAAGACTTCAATGAGAAAGAAAGGCTATTATGAGCAGCTCACATTTTATTGACTCTGAGCTGTACAACAATGGCCCCAAAGCCTTTTTCTTGAAAGCAACACATTCCTAATTGCTAATAATAATAAGTAATAAAGATCAGTCCTTAGATTCAGACTTATGTGAAAGAAAGGTGTAACACTAAAACAGACAGAATTGTCATCTTTACACAATATGAAAGATTTTGGAAGATAATTTTATGCACACCAAGAAGGATAACCTTTCAGTCACACAGAACTGTCATGCATATGTTGTCATGTACAGTAATATAGCTTGTGTATTAGAAAACCAGTGAACATAACAGATTTGATTAAAAATATCCCTAGTGGAGTTGTGCTATGCTAACTGTGGACAAATGGATATTTTCTTCTTTAGTCACCCTATAGTATTTCAAGATCAATATCACATTGTGCTCAAAATGGAAAAACACTTTCAGAACTAATCATGATGTCATTATTTTTTCCTAGTGTTGTTCTGAGGTCTGAAGATCATTTAAGTGGGACTTCTGTATGTGTGACATGGAAGAACACTGAGTTGTCTTTGAAAACATTTGCCCTTCATTATTACTATTAATTTTAAACAACTCTGTATTTCAGCTGCATGCATAAATCTTAATACCACCAACAGGTGCTGGTGCCTCAGACACAAAACCCTCTTTTCAGTAAGAATTTCAACAATTGTGTAACATGACTAGATTCTGCAGATGGCAAAGTCTTCCTGTGCTTTTTGTGGGGGGACTTTAGGGGTTTTTTTTGGGGGGGGAGGATTGGTGGTAGGTTTATTTTAATTAACTTAGCTGTAGCCCTGGATGATTCTGCCATTGTAACTTCAGCTTTTAGGAAAGGATTATCTCATTTAAAATTACAGACAAGCAATTGGTAAGTGAAAACATTTACTTTCTTAAACCTGAGTACCATTACAAAGGCAGTGAGATGTATTTTCAATTAAACTGTTTCATCCACATATTTTAGTGCTCCAACTACACAAGTAAACAAAACTGGTATAGGATACAGAGAGCTCTCTGGGAAGGTGCTGGCTGAAAGAACAGCAGTTTCCTTCTGCTAAATCCTCTGACACAGCAGCTTGCCTTTTCAGCTGTCATTCAGTCCAATGTGCCTTTTCATACAAAACCAGAGGAGATCAAGTGCAGACTAAAAGCTTGTTTCAAATGAAGGATTCCTCTCCCTCCTTGGCTTTCAGTGAAAGCATATTTACACCCTAAAGAATGAGAAGAACCCATAATTCATAGTCCATCAAACAGCTTGTCTTCAGATTGTGGTGACGATGAAGTTTCACAGTTATTTCGGTGGACATCTGAATAAACAGAGCAGTAAGCACTACTGGTGCTGGAATAGCATAATAAAAAGTAAAATACAGTGGGTCTTTCAATTTTTTTATGTAGACACTATGGAGCAAACAGTCACAATATTAATAACTCAAGTTTTTATCTTTACAAATGTTCTTTTATTTCCTTTCTTTTAAATAGTACCAATGTCAAATTTCTTGTCCCTACAGGGACATAAAATGTGACTGAAAAAAACCAGCCAAAAAAGTAAGCACTGCAGCACCTGGGACTGTACAGGACTTGCAGTGTGCAAGGATTCCTGTTTACAGGGCTGGTAATTAATTTCTGTTTACAGTGCTGAGCTCTTACTCCCAGGCACTGTGATCAGCTTGAGCATTTTTTTTAAGGGAAATAAATGTAAAGCTATTCTTGTCAACTTACAAAGCCGACAAGTAATGCTGCTATATTTAACCTAAATGCTATTTTTCATGGGTACTCTGAATGATATCTAATTTAGAAAAATGACAGTGATTTTGCTGAGCTTTCCAAAATCAACACCCATTTTAGCTGAACAAAACAAAAGGCTGCTGAAGCACATTTATCTCCCTGATGATGTATATTCACTAAGTACAGCCCATAACCCACCTACTCAGAGCAGCTTTAGACAGCTAGCCTCACCCACAGACCCTTACCATTAATGAACAATCACAGCCGACAAATCTTTTACCAACAGTCTGATAGCTGTTGCTCCTTTGGACTCCAGGCCCAAAAGAGAAATTTGTCACAGCTTAAATAAATTTTACAGATGTAATAGGTAAATGTAATAAAGAAAACAGGGCTTTTATAAAACAAAAATCGACAGAGCAGAAAGCTGTTCCTCAAGACTGTGCGCAGGCGCACGGGGCTTCTGCTGAAGTAAAATAGACAATGAAGGTTAGGAAGCATGAAATGACAGCCTTCTTTGCTTTCCAGGGAACGTAAATTTTATTCACAGAATGTAAATCTCAAAGTCATGGTCTTCAATCTGCATGCATGAACACACAAGATTGATTTCAAGGAGATTTGGAAGTATTTAACTCATTGCTCAGAGATGCAAATCCCATCTTGTACAATCATTATTGTAAAAATAAGAGAAAAAAGATGGGCGACGTTTCAAGGGCTCTGCCTATACATTTTCATTTTTCAGATAGTCACAGATCATTAGGCTTCCATTTCAAATATGGACATGTCTGTATTGAAGCACTCAAATAAAGCTGTATAAGTTCTGCACGTATTACAGCAGCTTAAAACTCTTAATGAATAATACAGTTTAAATGAAAGACAATCCTGAATATGTTTGCCACAACATAAGATGCCCATGCCCAAACAATCCTCCCTAAATGAGCAGGAAAACATAGTTCAAATGCTTCAATAAACGTGGCAGCAGACCTAATGTGGATGCAGAGCGGAAAAATTTTTGGAAATGTAGATAAATATTTTTTAACTTTAACACATCTGTTGCAGTTCACAGTGGTTTTCTTATAATTGGTATAATTTTCTTATAATTGAAGTATCTTCATGATACTTCACTGCTTATCATAAAACCAATCAGGTAGAAAAAACCGATTGTTGTTAAATTAAAAATCCTAAACCACAGATTCTTAAGCATGGAGTGTCAAGTTAATACATTATACCATTAAAAATTTTCTGAAGTTCAGCCCTTTCTAACAGAAAACAGATCTATTCTCAAACACAGATGAGCTTCCTCTGTGTCAATAAACACAAACTGATTCTGTTCCAAACACAGAGGAAACTGATTAATTTCTATCTCAATAAAATTTACGAAGCAATAAAAACTTTGTAGTACAAGCTGTGTGGTTTGTTTCACTTCCTTGTCACATGAATTAATGAGGAAAATCCTTCCCTTCATTCTGTTATGCAGATTTGTGCTGGAGAGCACACCATACACTGACCAAAAGCCCCAAGGGCCTAATTCTGATTTCCATGCCTCACCTACTACTTCTTCATAAATTTTGGCAAGAAACATTTTCATTTCTCATCTTTGTGATGACAAAGTGCTTGTAAACTCGATCACCACTACACTGTGAATTGTACTTGTAATGCAGTATCACTGATGGTGGGGAAAAGAGGAAAGAAATGTTATGTCTGATATCTAGGGTCATACTAGTATTATCCTTCACTCTCTATTTATGATACTGAAAGTATCGACAAATTTGAATTTTTGGAACCCCTGCCTAGAAGCAAGAGGGAGGGGAAAATTAACTGAATGCCTGAAAATATATGCCTGTAACAGCAGGAGCAGAAAAGACTGATAAAGACTTTATGTACAGCATTTAGTCAGATTAAGTAAAACTCCTGACTCTGTGTTTTATTGTCATTTATGTTCTTTCTGGCCACATAAAGAAAGCTGCTTCTGACAGGCCACAAAAGCAAGGCTTCTGGGAGTGTTTTGTTCTTTCTCTTCAAATCCTCTGATGCATTAGTTTTCTGATCTCTCTCCTAATATAAAACTACAGCTCACTCCTTACATGATCATCTTTGTCAGAAAAACTTCCACTCAGACAGCAGCTAATCCACTACAGCTAATGGTTTCTGTCAGGAGGGAAGCAAGGGAAATGATGCCATCATTTACTACATGGAATAATCTGCATATCTCCAATGGACCTCCCCTTTCATGAAATGCCTGTGTGATATATCAAGCCCTTGTAAAATCTACCTCGTTCAGTCCTAACCTGTGAATGCGGTTCTATAAATACACTTAGCCAATGCATTTTTCTTATACTCTTAGAGTTTGTGGGAGTTCACTGAAGTTGATAGTCACTCTCCTACTGGCTGGGAGACAACTGCATGGTAAGACTGCTCTTCTGATCTTGGCTCTTCACACTGTTTATATTGTTAGAATCTTTCAACTCATCTACCTGCCTTATGAAGAGGAGTCTTGTATTTCAGGAGACAAGGTCACCTGAAGAGACGGGTGATCACCCACCATGAGATGTTTAACAAGGGGAAGAAGGGAAAGTGCTGGATTCTGCATGTCGAACAGGACAACCCTGGATGTACAGACAGACTGGGTAATGAGAGGCTGGACAGAAGAAATGAGTGCAGGAAGGACCCTGCATCTGGGAGTCCTGGTCCATGGCAAGTTGAACGTGAGCCAGCAATGTCCTGGCAGCCAGGAGGCCTCTGTGTCCTGGGAGGTGTCAGGAGGCCCCCGTGTCCTGGGGAGCATC
>VXBQ01007690.1:0-12871 GCA_013400175.1 Phainopepla nitens | reverse complement strand
AAATTGGAAAAAGCAGGAGAAGCTGAAGTGGTCAGTGGCTATTTCACTGAGGAACTTGAGTGAAGAGGGGTGTCACTCTGGGCCTGATCAGGCAGTTGTTTTACCCACAGGCGTGGAGGAATTCAAGAACTAAGAGTAAAGTTGTGTGGCAGCACCCTGAGATAAATCCATTTCCCCATTGCTTTGTGTCTCAGTGGTAATTTCTGTGTCGTTCAGAGGAGAAGCTGATATACANGCTTGTGGCTGCTTGTCTTCAAGCTCTTAGAGATTTTTGATTCATTTGTGCCTGATTAAAGAATGAAAATAGGGAATGATGTGTGTTAATAATAAGCATTTAGCTTTCAGTTTTGGTTTCTCTAATCTTTAGTCTGCTCTGCCTCCTGTCTTCCTCATTTTCAGGTTGGCTTTCTTAGAACTGCTGAGAAGATGGGGTTCCAGTGGCTAAAGATTATAAACAAGGACCCCCGCCTGGATGGGTTGGATGACCTGTCTGGGATGGAAATTCCCTTGCACTACATATTCAAACTGGCATCCCATGCCATTCACCTGGTGGTCTTCTATGAGAGGAGTGGCAATTTCCTGTGGCACGGACCCCTGAGACTCAAGCAACACATGGACAGAAAGTTTGTGCCTTTCCGGAAGCTCCACTTCGGGCGCTACCCTGGGGCGTATGAGAAGTGAGTTCACAACAGGGGAAGGAGAAAGCCGTCATGGCCCTCCCAGAATGACTTCCTCTGTCCGTGAAACTACTCTCTTTCCTGTAGTCAGGTTCTGAAATTCCGCTCAGGCACGAGTCAGACCCCGAAGTGCAGGCTTTGAGAACATAGTTTCTGAGAAAAATGAGAAAAATGTTGAGGCTTTTCGCACGTCAAAATAAATCTGTTTAACTTTTTCCTTTAATTTGACTCCGTCCTTTCGTCCTTTTAAAGCATGGAATTTGTATGAGTTGTGTGCCTAAATGTCTGAAGTAACCTGTGTAAGCTGTTAAATAATCCCACTTAAGTCATTATGAAGGCTGAATAGTTTTTAATTTTTAAAAGCAAATTGCCTCAAAGTACGGAGTAAAATTTGATTCTGAAGTGCATCCTGTACTTAGACAACCAATTTTTTTTTTTGAGTTTTAAAATGCACTGAACAACATATCTGAACAAATTCAAGTCATGAGTCAGTAAAGGAGTCAGTGATCTGACAAACTGACTTGGGTTTGCAGGTGTAGGAATTATTTTTAAACAAAGTTTTAAAATATATGGGGCATCTGGTGAGGTTCTTGTTGCTTTTTTAATTTATAATTTGTTTTGGCTGTATTTGGACTGGGGAATCGCTGCCAGTCGCGTGCATTAAGGTTATAACCTGAGTTAAAGGAAAAAGTGCCATGTGGTTTGTGAAGGAATTAAATAGAGTGTTGTATTATCTTTCTGTGCAGGCCAGAACTTCTGCTTGTTTCCATTGATGACTTAAAAGTTCAAATTCCAAAAAATCCGTCCAGTTTTCTAGAGGAGATGTCCCACTCTAGATTTCTTGAATGTAGGTACAGAGAAGCTCGGGCTTTCTTTCAGGTTAGTGGTAACTGGGGGGTTTCTCTGAGATGAAATATGTGTTTTCACTGATTGACCCAAACCTAAGAGCAGTTCACTGTTTGTTTTATTACCTAAATGGGACTGTTCAGATGCACAAAGCTAAATACAACCCTTGATTCTCATTCCACAGAGCTCACTAAGTGGTAATGAAATCAAAACTTCACCTGAAGATCATGGCCTTTTTGTTTTTTTACTTGTGAGCACATTTTTTTTCCAAGAGGGAATCAACATATCCATAGTTCTTACAAGCCCTTACTGTTAAATGGATCTCATGTAAATAAAACTAAGGTCTTGTGTATCTTCGTGGCTGAAAACTTTCCTTATGGCAGTCCTCAAAGTTTTGAGAAATGTTTGATTGTACATTTTTTTGAACTATGTCCTGCAGTTCCATGTTCCTCATTTGGTTTATTTGAAATGGTCACATTCCAAAGTGACTGATTTAATTGCTTTTCTGAATTCTGTGTAAGCTAATGTTTTCACCACTATTCAGAGCATTATTTTTAGGATTTTGCTACTTGATTTAGCAGATAGAAAAGTCTCTGCTGCAGTGTGGGGGCATTTTGGTCCTCACTTGGAAAGGACATGAGTTATAAAGTGATCAAGAGTTCACAGTCAAGACTGCAGAGTCAGGCCACTGAATCTGAGCCATCCCTGAGTTCTTGGGAGAGGGAAAAAGGACCCTGGGGTGCTCCAGTCTTCAGTCATTCAGGAAAAGGAGGACCACTCCTGTTCCCTCTAGTAGGCTGTAGAACCTTTTTTGGGTAGCAGGAGGGTCACAAGGACATCCATGTGTTGTCCCTTCATGTGTGGAAGACAGAAGAATATAATCCACTTCAGCCTCCAGGCAGAAATCACCACAGGCAGAGAAAATGTGCCCCTAAATGTTTACTGAACTTTGTTGGAGCTTTAGCACTGAGATAATAAGCAGCTGGCTTTTGAAAAGTTCATTTCGGTTGCTTGTTGCCCAAGAGCTCTTGAAGAAATCCATCACAAAGCTGAGTGGTTATTCCTTTGTTAGAACTGGTAACATGTTGCCCAGCCTCCCGTGTTGGTTTTGGCTCTGCATGGATGGCAGACCTTGCCACAGTTCTGTCAGGAAGATTTTTGTGTTTCTCCTTGGCAGTTCTTCTTAAAACTCAGCACGCAGTTCTGACACTTGGTGGCGCCAAATAAATTAATCATGGAGTGCTGGAGGCTGGAAAAGCCTTGATGTGCTGGCAGGGATAGATTCTGCCCCCTTGTTCCCCTTGGACTCCTGGAATTGACTTCAGCATGTGCAGAACAAGGGCTCACCCATGTTGCTGCCAAGTGCCGAGGATCAGTGTCCAATATGTATTTTCTTATTCTAGTCTACTGTGGATTTTCATTCTGATGGGTAGGGAAAAAAAGGAAGGTTGATGATGCAGAGTTTTAATTTCAACTTGTCATTCCAGTGCATGTTCTGAAAATGGACTGTGTATGTAAAAACAGATATTAGTCCAGGTATTAGTTAAGTAAATTTTTTAAGGTCATTTTTCCCTAGAGCACTGAAAAACTGAAGGGACAAGTTTGCTCTCTGGCAGCAACTTGCTTACTCTTGCCTTCCAGCTGTATCCTGATGATGCCTCTCTTGACGCAGTGGAATTCAGGAAAAAGGCAAAATCCTTGCTTCACCTGGCTGCCCTGACACTGAATAACTTGGGAGTGAAGTTCTGGCTGAGCAGTGGAACATGTCTTGGTAAAAATTCGTGTTGTGTTGCATTTTTAAACTCTCCTGAAATTTTAAACCCTTCCTCCTCCACTGATTGTGATGTCAGCAGAGGCCAAACTTTCTGGGTTGGGAGGTAATAACAGTATTGCAATAGGCCTTTTTGCTCCTGAAAAAATGCTTTTTCTTTAGAAACCTGATCTGCAGAGATGCTGGGTAAATTTCCAGTGAAGCATTTAATGTTGTTAGCAATTACCTGTGTTGTGTTCATCCCTGCTAGGAAGCAATCAACAGTTCCCTAATTTGTGTGACTTGGAATTCACTGAAGTGCCAGCTGGAAAATGCAGTGATGAGCATATGTTTCTGCTGTCCAAGTACACTCTAACCCTGTTTTTCTTCCCATGCAATTAGATGCTTGTCACTGACTTCTAAAATACTGTTTACATTGAGTTATTCTCCTTCAAAACAAACTTTTAATAAAATTACAATCTATTAGAGTAGATAATCCAAATTTTCAGTTCTGCTGAAGGTAGACGTGTCTTATCACTGGTGAGGATTCTTTTGTTACTGAAACACTTCATGAAAACTCATGTGTGCACATTTGCCATGTATTTATTTAATCCTAGGGAATATAATTTTCTGAATGAACAGTTACTAAAAAATGCCTTAATGAAGCAGACAAAAGGATGCCCCACTTTGTGTCATGCTTTGCAGTGGTGACTGAGAGATGATAAACATCTTGGATGCAATATAAAACAATAGTTGCAAATCAGAAGCGCAGCTGTGGCCCTGTAGCTGTTAATTGCTGATTAGATTTGGGCCCACATAAAGAATTTTAATAAATGCATTTAAATTAGGAAAGTGAAGAAATTTCGTTTTCTCTCGCATTCTCTCCCTCCTGGCTTTCTGAAGGGAGAGAGATGACTGTAAGTGCAGTAATACTGTTTCCTTTGATGTGGTTCATCCCGTGCTAAAAAAAGGCAGAAATCTTGTTTATGGCCTCAGTCAAAGACTTTTGCCTCACGATCTTAGGACAGTTCATTTTTGTGTTGCTTTAGTTCTGTTGAATTCATGTTCCTGAGTTAACTAGTTTGGGATTTTTCTGGTTTGTTTTTTCCCCTCAGGCTGGTACAGGCAGTGCAATGTCATTCCTCACAGCAAAGATGTGGATTTGGGAATCTTTATAAGGGACTACAAAGCCGATATCATTCCAGCCTTTCAGAAAGCAGGGTTGCCACTGAAGCACAAATTTGGCAAGGTACATAGAAAAAGAACATTTTACTTCCTGTGTGTGTTTCTGTAGATTTGTAATTTTGACCTCAGTTGCAGAAGTGTTTAATAAATTTTAAAAATAATGCAGAGTTACTGTTTTCTTCAGTTAGAAGTCATCCTGTGTATCTGATGAAAATTAATTTGTTTTCTGCTGACATAAGTTGCTTTGTATTTTTATGTGTATATACAATGTGTGTTTTTGTCTTCCAGGTGGAAGACAGCTTGGAACTCTCTTTTCAGGGAGAAGATGATGTGAAACTTGATATTTTTTTCTTCTATGAAGAGGATGACCACGTATGGAATGGAGGAACTCAGGCCAAGTCAGGCAAGAAATTTAAGTAAGAAACTGGATCTGTACCATTAATAGGAAAGAAATTGAACAAGCGAGTGTTTGCTGATGGCATTTTGTGTGCTGCTGCCTGGCAAAGTCTGTGCTCTTTGTGGAAATGTGGATGTCAGAGGGGAATCAGTGGAGATTCTGCACTCAGAGACCAGTGAAGCAGAGAGAGAACAGTCCTGTGCCTTGCTAGAGACTAAATGTCAGATCTCTTGTGAAATCAAAAGCAGGGCTGGCATGTTGTATATCAAGCAGATCTTATCTGACTGTGGAAGGCTCCCAGTTACATAAACACCCAAGAGGAGAAAAAGTCTCTAAAACAGTGTTTATTGCACAGTCTAATTTTGTAGTAGAAGATTAATCCTGTGGCATCTGTCTTAATGACAAAATATGACAAAAAGCTTCAACTGTCCATACACAGAAAAGCCCACAATTTGGGATTTTGAGGCAGCAATTTGGAATAGTGGGTTGACTGTAGTGTTGTGACAGCAAGACAGACAATTCCTGCAGGCCTTAGTGTTCTGAAAATGGAATTTTGAATAGGATCCCATTATTCTTGTTTCACACCTTTCAGTATTAAATCAGTGTACAAGCTTCCCAATCAACTCAGCAAACTGAATATAAGTTTTGATAATTAGATTTATTTCTTTCAGTCACATACTTTCACTCAGAAGGAGGTAGCTGCAGACTAGTTGAAAACTGTAGACCTCTATAGGATTTCGTTATCTTTTATATTTTGCCTGAAATGTATTTGTTTGTGTTTAGCTAATGGGAATTTTGTGGGCACTGTCATCCAGATGGAGATGGAGATAATGTCCAAATCCTTGTCTTAGTTATCTTTGTTCTGAAGTGATAAATAAAGACTGGGAAAGATATTTTGATAACCAGCTTCAAAAGGCACATTTAGAAATAGACTAAAGAAAGAGTTCTTGGAATATCCCCACAGAAAATGTGCTGTGTAGCAAAGTGTTTCTTTTTAGAATACAGCAGCTGTTCAGTTTTCGTGTGTGGTGCATTCTGAAAAGCAAGCTGACCGATGAATTCCTTTCCTTCTCTCTGTGCTCCTGTTGCATCTATATTGGAGTTGCTGTTTCCATGCCAATGGAATTGACACTGCTCCTTCAAAATTCCATCAAATCTTTGATACTTGAGATGTTTTTCCCCTGCTTTTTGATAATGACTGGTCCAAGGCATGAGAATAGGGTGTAAATGTGACCCTGTGCTGCACTCCAGCTTCTGTGTTCTTGGGTGTTACAGCTCTTTTGGAGCTCCATCTTCCACAAAACTCTCTCCTTTTCTTGTAGCCTCATCCTTATTTTTGGTGTTAGCTCATTAAAAGTTCCAAACATAGCTTTCTAGTTCAGCAATAACTTTGCTTAGCCATAGCATCATAAGGAAGCCAAGCCTCTAATTCTGAGTTGGTGTTTCTTAGTTTAATACACACAGAAAAGGACCAGGAAAACTGCTTGTTTATCACCATAAAGGCCCTGAGCCATGTCAGAACTGTAGCTGTTCAGAATCCTTAGCCAGATAATTCCAGACATGTGTTATTCCAAATACATCCTCAGAAAGAGAAAAGAGATCCAGCTTTTGTTGCTGTGAGGTGAGAGCACTTGGCATGCTTAATCTGAATATGTGCAGTACCAGAATGACCCTCAACTTTGCTTAGTCTCCAGCCCTCTCAGAATTTTGGAGGGAGGCAAAAGCGAGGAGTTCAGTCAGAAGAGAAGTGATTGTTTGCTCATGCTGGATCCTAAATCCAATCTAACAATTTAAAAGGAATTACAGTGTCAGAAGAGATGTTGATTGCTACAAGGTCATCACAGAGCAGGGGGGAAGTTCTTTTCTAAGATTAAAACTGAAAGGTGGAAGGTGTTTTCTTCAGAAAGCTAAGTATTTGTGCAGTCATACTTTCTAGACTTCTAAATTAGAGGGTGGAGAACTAAACCATTTCTCATTGAGTCCCTCAACTATTTCTCATAGTAATTTTTAGCCTCTGTTTCCTTGGAGAGCTGGTTTCTAACCCTCACAGTCTGGCTATGTGGTTTGCATTTCCACAAGCATTCCTCAGCATTCCTGACACAAGCATGTGCATCCTCCTGATATTGTCTTATAGTTGCAGCAATTGAGGCTTCTTCCTTGTTTGCAAATTTAATACTGGACAGTTGCAACCTCCAGCAGAGAAAGAGTATCTACAAAAACTGCGTCTGGGAATCAAATCCACACTGCTTTAATCCTTAAAGAGAATTAAATCTGTAGGTTTTTAAAAAAGAGGAGCTGTGTAAGAGTTTAGTTTAATCAGCAGTCTCTGGATATATATCCAAAAAATGCTTGATCACTTTGTTCTTTCCCTCCACTTAAGGCATGAAGCAAAATTGTTTTGTTTTCTCATATTGTTTGCTGAGTGCTTAGAAATAAAATTAACTTCATGCTTGCAGGAAGATGGGGTGGGGTAGTTCTAGTTCATCCTGCAGATGTACAAACCTTTTTTAAGAGGACAAAGTGCTTATGGTTTCCTTTTAACCTGTGAAAAGGAATTTTAGGATCGCTTTTTAAAAAGAAAAGATTTGTGTAGAAGTCTTCAGAACTTTAGAAGCAGGAGTGATCCTCTGCAAGAACAGTGGGTAGACTTTGGTAGTGTTTAACACCTGGGCTCTGACGCTTCTATGGGATGTCGTTCTGGTCAGGCTGTGAAATTCCCCTGTGAACGGCCCCTGCTGTAAGCATGTGTCACCCTCGCCTTCCTGGCAGGGGTAACTGTTAAATCCCGTTTGTAACAGGCGGAGCAGAGGCAGGGGCTAACCTATAGGTGGCAGAATGATGTGAGTACAAGCAACAATAGAATTAGGAGCGTTCCTTCCTGAGCACATGAAGCAAATGTTCACCAGTTACTGTTGATAACGCCCTTGTCCAGTGCCTACGAGAAAAAAAACAGCATAAATGTAACACGGCCACTTGCTGCAGTGGCTTGCTTTCTCCTTGGACTTTCTTAGAGGCGCATTCTAGCCTTTTGCCAGTGACCATACCCTTCTGTTCTGGCACAGGTATCTCTTTCCCAAGTTTACTCTGTGCTGGACTGAATTTGTGGAGCTCAGGGTGCACGTGCCCTGCGAAACCCTGCAGTACGTGGAGGCCAACTACGGCCCGGAGTGGAAGGTGCCTGTGAAGACGTGGGACTGGAAGAGCTCCCCCTCCAACGTGCAGGACAACGGAGTCTGGCCTATTGATGAGTGGGACAATGTCATCCAAATCTACTGACCCCTGGCTGCTGACAGAGCCTGTCCCCAGAGCTGTCAGTTTGTGATTTCCCAGTGCCCAAAGGCATCAACATCCGTGCCCTTTGTAGCGCCCCGTGTGTTTCCTAAGGAGACATTTGCCTCACTTTGCTTAGCAGGTATTTTCGTCACCTTCACCTGCTTTTTCCAAGTGGTTAAAGGAGAAGATGGAAGGCAACTGGAGGGAAGGGAAGCTGAAAGAAAAGCTGCACAAAGGGAGTAGAGATGGCTGCAGTGCACTTATGGGCTGTTGACTGTTCAAATGTTAACTGTGTCCAGGTGGCTTCAGCATTCCTGGGATCATCAAAACCCTCAGACTGTTTTCAATTCTCAAGCTTGAGAGAAGGTTAGGATGGGAAAATCTCAGAAAAGTTCCTCCTTTTTCAAAGGAGACCGTGTGACTATTTAACTTCAAAACAGCAAAGTTATAAGTACCTCAAATTTGCTTGATTTGAGACTGGTACATCTCTACCATGAGCAACAGGTTGCTCTTGGGAGTGGGATGTTTCTGTGGCACAGAACCTGTGTCACCACCTGCTTTACATCTGGGAGGTATCTGGTAATGGTGTGACACTAAGTGAATGGAAGGAGAGAGTATTCACATTGGACATTTTTTAATTTGTCCTTTTCTTTTTTAAGAATATGAAGGTGCATGCTGCTGGAATGGCTTCCCCATGAAAAGAAATAAAATTCTGGTTTTAATCTCCCAGTCCTTGTGTTCTCCCTGTAAAAGATTTGACTGGTTTTTAGGAAATTACAGCTATCCCTGCCTTCCTGCAAGTAGATAGAAATGGGGATTATTCATAGCTTTCTGTTTCACAGAACAGAGGCTTCTCTTTAAGGCAAGGGAGAAATGTGTACAAATACCAACTGTTCCATCAAATTTGCAGCAGCAATCCTGACAGTCCTCTCAGCTTCAGATTCTCTTGCCACTGAAACACTGGAGTAAATTGTTCAGCTTCTGGCAACAACTTGTCAGGCTGGCTCTTCAATTGGATGGTAACTTGGTTTGCTCTGCCTGGTTAAGAAGGGAGAGATGTAAAATCCTACTAACACCATTCACTCGCTAAAGTAACCATGAGATCATAAGGGATAATTTCTCAGGTAGAATTTTTTTGTATTTTTTTCCTTAAAATGGAAAAAAAAAAAGTGAATGTCCTTGTGGTTTTCACGTTCATAACTCTGTTTTCCTGAACTTCTTGGTGTAATAACATGCAGTAAGCCTGTGAGTTTCTCAGATGTGATAAATGTTTAAAAGTGACAGAAAAGATGCTCTCAGAAAATTTTAATCTGTCAAATTTTTGACTTTGTAAATGAAAAGACTAATAGAAAGAAATGCATGTCCCTGAAAGGGAGGATGTCTTGAATAGTTGATTATACCTGTAAGGTATCCTTCAGGTTAAAATGCTTTCAGTTCAGAAAATACAAGTGTGTATTTAACACTAATTAAAAGCAGAGTCTAATTTGCAACTTGAGATGCTGTTTCATCCTTTGTTTTGTCATCTGGGACAGCGTTTAACACACTTCATTGCAGTTACCATGACATAATGGACAGAGGAAAATCCGGAAAATGTTTCTTACACTGCTTATTGACCTCCTGTCTTTGAGCTTTTATTTTTTAATTAAGACAGGATACAACAAAGATACTTGGAATAAAGCAGATGGCCACATGTAGGAGAAAGGATCCTTCAGCTGCACAGAGAGATTGCACGTTGCACATCTCCTGTCACTCTCTGTGCAGTGCTCTGGCTACAGATTTCCTGCAGACTGAGTGCCCAGGAGTGGTGTGAGCATCATGGAACCGCTGCTCTTCGGAGGCTGAAGCCTTGGCAATCCCACAGAAACAGCAAGATTGAGGTGTGCTCCCTCTTAGGTTCTCCTGAATTTCCTCATCTGGAATGGATTCGTAATTCTGTGCTACCTTCTTCCCTTCTTACCTGCTTTCATTTTGAAAGTGCTCTGGAGAGGAGGGTTGTGAGAGCCGGACGGAGAGATGGGGACTGCAGACAGCTCTTCATAAAATGCTGTTTATTGCATCAGGGCTTGTGGCAGTGCCTGTGGCTGCTGGCCAAAGGTGAGCCGTGTGTCCTGAAGTCCCATTCTATACGTGTTACAAAGCATTCTATCTCTGCTTTGCCTCTTATTACATAACAACCAATTAACATCATACACAAAACCTTTACATTTACATATAACCTATCCAAACTGCTAAAATTACCATACTGTGTTAGTAACTGACCAATCACCTGAGTTAGTAGTTACACGTTAAACTTTAAAAACTTGTTTTGCAGCAGAATTTTCTTCTACCTCTGTAAATAATAATATCTTTCTGTCTGCCTATGCTCTTTTTCTTGGTAGAAACAATGCCTTTTTTGCAGACCACTCAACCTTCTGGACTTTCTACCTTCTAACCCAACTAATCATTGCTCTAAACCTTCCAACTCAACTTAATCTTTGTTCTCTTTGCTGCTTCAGCAGCTCCCTTTGCAAAAATCTCTTTTATATATCAAAACTTGCTTTCATTTCTGTAAAACCTTCTCCTAAGCATTCATCTCTGTAAAACTTTCCTGTTAACTTTTCATCCTTCCCAACAGAGGCTAACTCCTAAATTCTCCTAATGGTCTTAAGCAACCACATGCAAAGTCCCTTGGCCTCCTTGTAGCAAACAAGGTTTTCCACATTATTTATGTGCAGCTGTTAAAGACAGAAGAGTGTTCAAAGCTCCAGAACAACAGGAAGTAAAAACTCAAGAAATAGCATTGCCTGAAGAGAAGGGACCATAAAAGGCTGTTTTCAAAAGCCATAAAAGATGGTTACCAGAAAAGGAAAGGATGTATGTGCTTGCTTTTAGTGAGTAGTAGGAAACAGAAGTAAATGAGTCAAATGTAAATTGATCCATCTGCATAGAAACTGGAGTCTTTTACATGTGGAAATGTGTAAAACCTGTGACTTTGGGGGTCTCTGAGAACACCTCAGGCAAATGCCAGACAAAGCTGGGCTGACTGTAGTTAAGGACTGACTGTACTTAATCCTATCCTCCCACTGGAGTGAGTTCCTATTTCTCATGATTCTGTAGTAGTTTTCCACAACTTTCTTCTTTTACAAAGTGGAAATTGGAATCATGTTTGTATTTGAGCTTAAGAAAGGATCTATTTCTGGAATCAGACACTAGAGCTGATACAAGGAGTGATGGTGAATTGACACTGGAAATGAGATAAAACTGCAGTGTCTTGAACACTTGAAAAAGATGTGATTATTTGCAACAAAAGGGTAAAGGCAGCTCTTCCAAGAAGGGTATGTCTGAGCCAAACTGAGGCTGCAGAACAATCATGGGATGGACAGTGCTTGGCTGCACAGGGCAGGGAGAGTCTGGGGGAGATGCTGACGCTTTTCCCCTCTCCACAAGCAATATTCTGACAGGAGGGCCCACGTCTGTTCCACCACTCTGCTCTTTTAACCTCAGACACAGAAGATGGGCAAAACTGTGGTGATGCAGGCAGGAGAGGATCCTGGAAGTATGGCTGAGTCTTTCTCTGCTGTCCAGATAAAAAAGTAGTAGCTGATCTTGTTGTGCCCTTGCTGTTGAAGCAGAGCCCGGGAGATGCTGGCTGCTGGTGTTGAACATCCTTTGCTGCTTTAGAATTCTCTAGAAGTCTGCCAGCTCAAGGGAAGACCAGTCTGCTTTGCACTGCCCACTTTATTTATGTGTTTTGCACAGGTGAATGAGATGTGTAACCACACAGGTATCTTCCTTCCAAGGACAGGCGTGTCACAGTGCAGTGGCTCCCAGGGACGTGGTTCTGTCCTTTGTTACTCCCCCACAGAATTCTCTGAGTTCACACAGCAGTTCAGGAAGCTCAGGGGCAGCTGCCTCGTTGCTCAGGATATTTCCTTCCTCTTCATGTGTTTCTATCATGCTGTTTTGAATTTTGTTTATGAATTGCAGAACAGAACAAGGGAACTTGAGAAACGATGTGCAAGGATATCAAAGTCTGCCTGGCACTTGTGTTCACTGATCTACATCAGCTGTTTTGGTAAAGTGGCACCAGCAGACGATTTACACCAGCTGATAATCTCGCTTAATAGCACTGTGTTTCCTCAGCTCAGCCATTTTTGTTCCTTCCACTTCAAAACCAGGATAAGCCAAGTGGCTCTCTTTGACATAAAGCAAATCATTACAGCGCCTTTCACCCATCCACTTCCTGTCGGAAAAGTCAAAACTCTTGAGTAAAGCAGCTTCCACAAGGAGCTACTGTTGAACTGTGCAGCCTCTCTTCTTGAGTTGAGAAGCCCTTCTTTATCACTGCCACTGTCAGGAGCCGGTTGGGGCAGCAGGAGCATTTTCTGTTGAAAAATCTGTGTGTTTGGTCTTGGGGCTCCTGTAATTATCTCACATTGTCAGCATTCAGGCCTGGTTGCCTGTTGGTAACAACCTTTTCCAGCTGCACTGGAAGATGGATTTCTGAACAAACATGGAAAGGGAGAGAAGATTACATAGGGAACAGCTGGTAAAGACAGGAGCCAGGCCAGGCTGTTGGGTTGTTTTTTTATGTTTGTTTGTTGGGGTTTTTTGTGGTTTGTTTTAATTAATTATTTTATTTTTGGAAGCCAAGATACATTTGTGTCATGTGGAAAGGGGTTCCTCTGTGACTGATCAGACATCTGGTGTCTTATGCCCTCTGAAAAAATTTTCTTTATTGTCATGGTTTCAGCTGGGACAGAG
>VXBQ01007686.1:10185-28805 GCA_013400175.1 Phainopepla nitens | reverse complement strand
GAGGGAGGATTGAAGTGGATTGCGCGGCCGGGCCTGGTCCGCGGCCTAGACGGCCGGTGGCTCTGCCTCATGGCGGCCCTGGGGGTTTATGCGGGGGGGGTCCTGCAGAGCCCCACGCGGGTTTGGGGGAGTGAGGGCTCCGGGTTATCCCTCAGGCGTTGGGTTACGGGCTCTTTCCCACATGCGGAAGATGTGCTCGTGAGATATGCCGAGGCCACATGCCCGCCACGAGTACAAGCGATGGGTCTCGGCTTTTTGCGGGTTTGCAGTTTTGTAGCTGCACTGGGCTTCACCCAGCTTGTTTTTGCAGATAAATAGAAAGCGCTGTACAGAAAGTAGCAGCAGCAGCAGCGGAATGCGAGGATTAAGGATTCCCGGAGAGCTGGGATGTACGAGCAGTGTAGAAGGGTTAAGGGCTGGCTTCACAGCCCCAAGGCTGCTCGGCTTGCAGAAACACGGGGCACTGCCGTCAGGCACACGTGGTGACTCGGCTCTGGTCCTGAACGAGTCTAAGCGTTGGACTTCGTGGGCCCTGCAAGTCCTAACTCGGCAGGTTTAAAGAGAAAAGGCTCCGTTCACTTCCATATGCTCTGCACGTGATGAGAACTATGTTGGTAGGGACATCTGAGAAGGTGATGAATGCCAACATATCTGAGCTGGGCATGGAATATTTCTGGTAGCCTGTCCGTGGAGGCTGAGGCACCACTGGGCCTTTCTGAGCAGGCAGAGTTTGAGTTTGTGCCTGCCTGGCTGCCCCGGTGATGGTACCCCAGAGTTGATGCTGTAGAAAACGAAGCAGTTTAGTGGTTACGTCCTGCTTAAAAATATATAGTAAAAATTTTTATTCATTATCATATAATATACATAATTTTAATTTTTATGGCCTCGATTTGAAAGAGCAAAAATTTAGATTGATTCAGAGAAAATCTTCAGAGTCAAAGTGGTTTGGATGTTGCTTGGATTTTTTCAAAGTAATATTTGTGAATATTGCACCCTTTTTGAAGAATAAAAACTAATACACTTTTCTCGTTTTCAGTTGAGCATGTGTCAGCTACACTCTTCCTGCTTGTGGCTTCGGTGCAGGTAAATGTTGCTTCTGAAATAGAGTTAAAATTAACAAATGTTGGTTTTGTGTACACCGACTAGGGTTTTAGCAGGGAGTTAAAATATCAGCAGCTGTAATTCAGACATTGCTTGTAGTGTCTCGATTTCTTTTTTGATGGGCTAAGTCACCTGTTTCTTTGTCCTGGAGTGTTTATGAGGCCCCTGTTGTTCATGAACTACTGCTCACACTGTAATCAGACTGCCAGAGTATCCCCAGGTCCCTTTTTTCATCCCTGCTGGTATTTCTTTGTTCCCAGCAATAAATAATGTTTTGGGAAGGCTGCCTGGAGTGCGTTGTAGAAAACTATGGGGATTGATGTTAAGTAACTCCAAAGCCTGTGATGGTTTCAGAGTAGTGGACAGAAGTGGTTTCTGAAAACTTCATGCTGAGGCTTTCTAATGTGATGTCCAGAGAAGCTCCCTAGTCCTGCAGACATCTCCAGCTCTTTTATCTCTTCCAGATCTGCCTGCAAATGTGGCAACTTAAAGCTGCTTCTTTCCAAGGTAAAAAAAGTTAATTAAATATAAAATGGTGCTTAGCATTTATCTAGACAGCATCTTCTGCTCTGGTGATATCACAAAACAGCTAAATTCCCAGAGCAAAGCCATCCCTCTGGTGCCACAGTGATGACACTTATTTGCTACTCTTGACCAAGAGAGTGATGAGAACTTTTACCACCATAACAGTTTTCTGAGGCACAGCAACTTAAAATTCCCCTCGATGCTTTGACTGCTGAATATATGTTAACAAGTTTTTTTTTACTTCTAGGATTTGAATCCTGCACTTCAGAGATATGCAGAAGGAGCATCACGTGGTAAGAAATACTTCACGTAGAGGTTTCTTCCATAGAGCTGTTAAAACACTGCTGTAAGAAGGATGGGATGTGTTTTATGATTAATTTCCACTAAGACCAGAAAAAATTTATACTCTAGTATTCCAACTTGTAAATATTTCTTTTTATTATTGGGAGAATTTACTTGTCAAAGCAGTTACAAGAGGCAATTGCTTGGTGCTGTGACTGCAAAGCAGATACAGTGATGATGGCATAGTTCAGCAGAATACCCTGTGATGAACACCTCGTTTTCGCCCCTATCTGATGTATCTGACTCCTGTAGTCTCCTGCTGGGAGCTGTGGGCTTGGGCACCAAGGCTGAGGGGATCTGATTTTGTTTTCTCTTGTTGCAGGCACTGGGAGATTAAACTAGGAGCTGTTCCAAGGTAAATACTGCATTGTTGGCATCTGTGAAAACTCATTTTGTCCCTGCTGTGTGGAAGGGCTGCTGTGTGATGACTGCATAGTTCAGCAGATGACCCCTGGTGATCACAGTTACTGTCTTTCGCTCCTGTCTGATGCAGCCTCTCCTGTAGCTTAGGCTATTTCACACAAATCATGTGTGGAAGCTGAAGGTAAAACACTTCTTTGCTCCATAAATGTGTTTTAAAAATTTATCTCAGGAGCCCAGTAAATGGGTTAAACATAAAAAAAATAAGATGAATAAAAAGATAAGAGTAGGATATGGTTGTGAAGTAAAGCACAAAATACTGCAGAATAAGGTTATTCAAGTGTTAAAGCTCCAGGTTCTAAAAGTCTTCTGTTGCTTTGCAGGCTGCCCTGGACAAAGTAGCCCCATGCCTGTTATGTGAGAAACTTTAACCTGTTACTGATGTTAAAGACAAGGCCTTCCTAATTAAAGGCAACTAATAAACCTTCATTTTTTAGATGGATGCTACTTTTCTCTGTGCTGCATTTTGGAGTTTGCTTTCAGAGATGCTTGCAAATTCGTTTTGTTCTTAAAAAGTGTGAGGTGAAGCTTAGTACTGTAGGTCTACCTTTAGTTTGTATTTCACAGTAAGAGCATGAAATAATTGTGGTGTTAAAGATCTCCAGAATTTTCCTGTTGAAACTAAATGGTGAATGTCAGCCTGCCTTCAGAAGGGGATGGGAGTGTTGCAGCCTTCTGTAAATGATGTTGAATCAGGTCTCTGATCCCCATGAGGATAACCTGTGACTAAACGCTGATACAGTATTTTACTTAAACTGTTCTTAATGCTATAACTTCCTGCTGGACCCTGCCTAATAGCAAATTTTTCTTTTCAGGCTTCCAAATGTTTCTCATTGTGAAGTAAGTACTTGTTTTAATTTCCTAAGTAGTAGGATTTCAAGGTAGACTTAACATGTGTAAAGTATTTAGCAGCTTGTCAGCCAGGGGAAAAGGGGCAAGGAGCTGATGGGCTGTGGCTTGTCTCAGCCAAAACTGGGGGATGTTTTAAAGGGGAACTGCTGGCTGGAGCCCAGTCTTCACAGTCTGGTGTGCACTAAACTTGTCACTGTGTGCTCTTCAATTGCTCTGATGGTGCTATTTAAGTATTTGCCCTCTTGCCCTATAGCAGGGCTGCACAGGGGCTGACAGTGTGAGCTGCCTGTGTGATGAGATGTGAGTGCCTTGACTTCAATCATGGAGGTCTGTAATTAGCTCTATCTGACTGCAGGCACCTGACTTAAATTTCCTCCTTCTGTGCTTGTTTCTGTGCTGTCCTAATGCTTTGCTTTTATCCAGGTGTCATGGAGCTGGGAAGTGATGCACCTGGTAGTGCTGCCAGCAAAAGTAAGTTGCTAACACATGAGTGTGACTGGTCAGAACTGTGTGATACAGGGAATGAGAAAGTTACTAGATCCTGGCCTTTACAGTGCAGCTGCAGCATTAAGCAGGGTTCTTGAAGATTTTTTTTTTAACCTTCTTCAGGTAAAAAGCCCATAGATTAGCCAGCAGCCTGCAGAAGTCACTCACCCAAGGTGCTGCATATCTCAAAACTTAAAAATAACTGCTTTCCATGACTAAAAAGAAATAGTGGCAGCCATTTTAAATATGTAACTGCTATGGACTACTTAAGTTCCTGCTTGTGGAGAAAAACTGTGCTACCAGGTTGCCACACATTCTGGGCTCAGCAAATGCAGTACAATTGCTGCTATTAAACTTCTTGCTGTTTAAATTTAGTGGACCCTTTAAAGGGAAGTAGCACTGATCTTGGATGCCTGTGTGGTAAATTGTTAATTTCAGTGGCTAGATCAGTGCTTTTAGGGTGATGTGAATGAAGATGTGGTTGGGAGTAAGGTCACGTTGCCCTTTAAAGAACACACAAGAGATTGAACATTAAACTGCTCTTGGCATGTACTGTTTGTGATGAATTCTAAGCAATGGGAATCTCTCTGAAAAAGGATGAGAACTCTTGTGCTGAAACAGTACCCACATTCACCCCCTCAAACCACTGCCAAAAGTGTATTGGTACAATTTCACTTCTTTACAGGGTGAAGTTTGCATGGAGTTTAAGAAACATGATGGATGTGTCCAAGGTAAGTGTAGAATACATGGGGTTTAATAATTCCTGGAGTATTGTCTTTGTGCTGAATGCCTAAATAGTGGTGCCTAAAACTAGTTCTGTAATATAGCTGATTTGTCTTCCCTTTATTGTATGTGGCTGTTCTGTGGCACTTCTGTAACACTGCACTCTGGAATTAAAATAAAAAAACCTTGTGCTGCGGCTGTCACTTCTCAGCAGTTGTTGCTACTAATTTTTTGTATTAGCTCTACACAAATTTAGCTCGAGTTTCTAGCTGTACAAACTTGTTTTCAAGCAAACTGAAACACTCCAAACACTTTCAAAGGTAGAAGCCATCTTGAAAACCTGTGGGACTTGTGGTTTAGGTGTTTAAAATCATGAAATACACATTGTTGGGAGAGACAGTATTGCAAAGTAGTAGCTTTTTACTTTCCCTGATTCTTCCAATGTTAGTAATTCTGTATTTCCAATTAAGTTGGAATTTGTAAGCTTTGTGTATCCTATTTGGGTGTTAAAAGTTTAACTCATAAGATGCCAGCTAAAAGTCAGTTTCCTTTTAGGTAAAAGTTTAGTGAATAGAAATTTGTAGATAAATCATTTTTGCATATAGTGCTGCTGTCTGTTATTCTGAAAGTACTTCTCTCTTCTTCAGGAAGGGACTGTGCTACTCTGCAGCCTCACTGGGTAAGTCCACACAACAGAGGAATTGTATTAAAAATTTCTGGTAATGTTTGTAGCCACTGATGAAATTGATTCTGCCAAATGAGTTCCTGTGATATTAACCCTTTCCGTTCCTTTTCCTGTCTGAGGTTACAAAGCTGTTGTGGAGCTGCTTTTAGCGGTTGTCCTGCTGCATGGGCTTAACTGTGTTTTCTTGCTTTAGGTGCAGAGGCAACTCTAAAACTAGCATATGAAGAATTGACAAGGTGAGTGTAACTGCTGAAATAATGTATTTGTTGGAACAAGTGATGAAAACCTTAGCTTGAACTCTCTCACTGAACAGAGATGAAATTCTAAGGTCTGAGATGTTCCCATCAAGTGTGTTGTGCTGATTTGGTACCTTCTAATAGTTATGTCTGTCTCAATAGGTGGAAGATCGCTGATAAATGGGTTACACTTGCACAAACAGCTTTAAAAAAAGCCAGTGTGTTTTTACCTCACTGGTAATGTTTGCCTGATGCTGATTGGAGCCAATAAAAATCTGCAAACTCTACCTAGTGGTGTGACCTCCTTTCTGGCTGGAACAACTTAAAGTAAAACACCTCCAGGTTGCTATATTGAGATTTAAAATGCTTGATTTAGAGCAGGGACTACAATAGGTTAGATGCTAGTCCTGCAAGTGTCTTAACTGAGGTGTCAAATATACTGCTGGTGTGCAGGCTGCAGGTAACCATATTTAGATAAAGCTAAAGAACTTAAGGAGTATTTCAAGTGTTTAAGGTAAGAGCTAAACTTAGTACTTGTATATTTGCTACTAAAATAACAGTCCACCAGTAATCCTGATATTACGTGTTCAGGGGCAGATCTTCTCAGAAGAAGCATACAGCTTGGACTTGGTAACCCTTTTCCAAGGGTTCTGGATTTAAACAACACAACATTTGGCCTTCACAAGGAAAAAAAGTTGAGTTGGAGAGATGGGATATCTTCATAATACTAATTAACAACAGTTACTGTTGATGAGTCACTAGGGCCTGCTAAGATATTTGTGCTCTCTAATGCTCCTTAATAGACACTTGCTTCTCTGAAAAACTCAGTTAAATTCCTCTCTCATTTCAGGGATGATGTCTGTATGAGCAAAGTCAGTAAGTCAGCTTATGAAAGTCAATTATAAAGAACTCTCTTTCCATAGCACTTCAACTACTGCTGTTGCACTTCTACTGAGAAGTAAAGCTACATACTTCTGCAGGATTATTTTCAGATTATTAGTCTTGCTTAGAACCTTTCAATAAGAGGAGTAAGTTTGTTTCCCACCCACTCCACCTGGTATGATCTTGAATTATATTTTGAGATGTTTTTATCCAGAACAGTACCTCATCCTAGAGAAAATAAATTTAGGCATTGTGTCCATATGCAAATTAAGTCTCTTCTGCACTAAAACAAAAGCCAATAATAAGGTCTGTTTTCATCCAGAGCTGATTAGTAGCCTCTTAATATTCCCCCATCATTTTACTTTTTAAAATACCACACTTCATTATGCCTGTTAAAGAGCTTAAAGGGACTGTCATAGCCTGCAGTATAAAAGAAGTCTTCGTGGAATGGCTGGCCTCTGTTTCTTAAGGTTCTTGCCAGGGCGTCGGCTTCCTCAGCATATTTCTCTGGGGAGGCAAATCCACCGAAGGACCTGGGAAAAGTGAGAAAGGGAGATGTGTTAGTTCAAATGCCCCTGGCATTATTGTCACAAACAGCAATCTCAGACTTGCAAAGCAAGTTTGAGCACTTGTGCTGCAGTTTGTAGATTGCCCGTGCAGAACTAGTGGTCATGCAGCATGGGCATTTATGCTGCTTTCAAAGGTAAGATTTATAACAAGCAAACACCCAAGTAACAACTACCCTGCATGTGTTGTGGCAGTTCAGGACTACAAATAAAGTGTGCTGGGAGAGTGGTTTAGCTGTTCTGTAGAACAAGCTGTCTTCAGAAAATTGAGATGCTGTATCTCTAAAAAACTGATTGCAATTTTCAAGTGTCTTCTAAAAAAAATAATCAGTGTTTCACAACTTGGTTACTTTGTGGTAAGATGCCAAAGCATTAGGTTTTCGAAGGGTTGGGTTTTAGGAATTAAAGGTCTGAACAGCAGGGTCTATGCACCCTTAAATCATCTCTTCAGAAAGTCTAGCCCACACTTGAATGAGGCAGCTACTGCCCTGGTTCATCTGGTGTCAGCTGTGATGGTTTTGCTTACCGGACAAAGAGAGCGGCTGCCTTCCGCTCCTCAATGAACACATCGGAGTCAGTGGGCTGGGGCGGGCAGTCCTGGTGTTCAAATGGCACAAAGAAAGAGATCTTGAAGTCTGTGCAGCCTGATTTTACCAGGCAGGTCACTGGCACAGTCATATCAATCTTCATTTCTAGAAGAAAGGAAAACCAGGTGTCTAAGCTTCATCCCCCAGCTCCTCTGTTCATTAGTATTTGCATTCATTAGTTATTTGTAATTCCTTCTGTTCAAAACCAGCATGTCCTACCTTTTTCATTCTTTCCCTGGATGTAGTGGAAGAGTTTCCAGAAGCCCTGGCGCATTGCTTCCTTCTGGGTTTCTCCCCTGATGACTGTGCTGACCCACTTTGCTGTCTCGTACTGACGCAGTTCATAGTCCTTTGCCTGAAAGGTAGTAAAAGTCAAGAAACCGTGAGGTGGCTGTTGACAGAAATTAGTAGCTACTTTTTCCAAATCAGGATACAAGTATTGTTGCAGTTACCATTGCCTCTGCTGAGCTCCAGCGAGGGGACTGCAGGTCCAGGGACAGAAATGTTTGCTTGAAGGACTTGATCATCTTGCCAGAGCTGGAAGGCAGACACAGTTCATTGGCATCTCTTAAATTAACATCACGCTAGGGCTTTTCAGTTGTCACTGAACTGGTGGAAGGCCTGAAAAAATGGTTGAAAGCCATGTAGCCATGCAGGAATAGAGCAGCAGAACCAAGAAACTACCTCTATGTGAGGAAGTGTTCTTTCAGGAACAGATATTTCCTGACAACAACGTGAGATTCTGCAAGTGGGAGTTCTGTGGAAATCCGTAAGTCAAAATGACTTCAGTCTGTTTGCTCCTGGATGAAAAAGCAGTAGTGGTGTGGTGGGTGATCTGGTGTTGACTGTGCCCTTAACTGTATTTGGCCTTTTATGATAGCTGATGGCTTTCTTAAAGGCCTTTAGCCTCAGAGTCCTGTGGATAAATGAGATCTTCTGCATTTCTGAATGAATAATTTTCCCACCATAGCCTTCACATTGGAGGAAAAAAGTGAAAACTTAAAAATGCTGTCCCAAACAAATTGAGTGAAAATCTTGAAAATCACTGTTAAAATAATCAGATCTGGTTAAATGCTGAGATTTTAGTGGTCTCCCTATATGACTTCTGTTGTTAACCAGGCAGACTGTAGTGTATGAGCTACATGACAGTCTCTACCTTCTGTTACATTACGATGTCCTTCACCCTTCATGTTGCAAAGAGCACATAATTCAGTGATTATCTGGATTCTTAAGTCATAGACTGTTGTCTTCTCAGGCTATAACTTAGTTACCTGTTTCTTGGGTAACAGTCTGAGTTTTGTAAAATCAACTGCCTTGTACTTAACTACTTTCTTGGCTGTTCCGTCTTCTTGCAGTATCTGGACTACTGTTGAATTCTGTTAATCCCCTTCTATACCCTGCCTAGAGGTTGCTAGGAAGAGTTTTTGGGATCTGAGGTTGAAAAGTTAAAAAGCACACCAAAAAAAGGCCACCAACCCTGGTGGTACTGGGTTCCTTGAGTCTGTAAAATAAGTAGTATGTGGAGCCACTTAAATGTTGAGCCTTTTGCAGCAGCTCCTTCAGTTGTCACCACAGATGAAGGGAAGGCCAGAATCAAACAGCTGGATACAGCTGCCAGTAGCAAAGGCAGGTGCTATTTCCTTCCCTGTCCCAGCCTGAAGGTACATCATCTCCAGCAGACCTGACCAGAATGGTGGTCACCAGGGACTGCTGCACAGTTGTACTCCATCAATAGACTTTGTCCATGGTGTTTACTAATCAACAAAACATCATAAAGCAGGAATCCATATAATTAGAAATGAATATGAGTAATTACACTGAAACTTCCTACAACAATTTATTGCTGCTTCAGAGACAGTGATGCTCGTTAACACTTGTATTAGCTACTGAATAAGCTGAATATTCTCTTTACTGGCTGATTCCAGACACTTCCCAACATACCTTTAACTACTGGGTAGACCTCACAGCTCTGGATTTTCTAACTTTATGGCCAGTATTAGCAGTGACTGCATGTTATAAATATTTTTTTTTAGTTATGTTAAACAGTGCTTTAGGATGAGAGAGACTAACAGTAGAGTCCTCCACATACAGTTGAATTTTATTAGATGTACAGGAAAGCTGAACTTTGAAATGCCCGTCTATTCATATAAATATGTCTATGGGGTGGTTAAAGTTTTCTTCTGCAGCTGTTAACACATGGGCCAAAGGGAGAGGCAGCAGGTTACAGTGCTAGCACAAGTGCAGCCAGAACATGCCACTCCACAAACTACCAGTGCTATTAAGGAAGTGGAGAAGGTAGACATACTCACAGTTTCAGCTGTCCTCGTCCTTCTAGCTGTTTCAGCGTGTCCTGCAGAGGCTGCACATCCTCATGAGATGCTGCATGTCAGTGTTTATTTGAGTTTGGGCAAGCTCCTCCCATGCCTCAAACCTACTGGAGGGGGCTCCTGTTACGAAAACCAGAAGGCTGGAGCCTTGTCCTGCTCTGGGTCTCATTGGAGAGCCCCCACGCAAATGCCAAAAGCCCCACCTACTACCCACAAGGCAACACTGGGACTAGTGTGTGGTCTGGCTCCAATAAACAGTTTTGCAGCCTTGTGTAACTCTCCCTGTTTGCCATGGCTGTGTGCCCACTTATGACAGGGTCAGTGGCAGGTTTTGTGCTTTGGGAGAATGGATTTCACATAAATAATGTGTCTCTCCCCCCACCCGAGTTGGATTACAGGAGAGGGGTGCTCTACAGAATGCCAGCTTTTCCTTTTTTCCACAGGGGTAAAGGGTAGGTAGAAATCTGGCTGCACACTCTGCTGAGACCATCCTCACGAGATTTTTGCTGGCATGCTATGAAAGAAGGACAGTGTTCTCTGATGGCTGGCTATTCTGAGCGGTATTTGAGGTTAATCAGCCCTCTTAGCCCTGGGATATCTGCACAAAGGGGTTATATAAAGCTATTGTGAAATCCTGGCCTGCTTATAATACACACAGTGAAGCTGGGCTCTTCATTTAGCCAGCTGCAGCTCCAGACATAGTTTGGTACCAGCACAATAGGGCAGATTAAACTCCACAGTTTGTATTCTGAGAACACCTCTCAGTTTGTCATGGTTTGTGCAAATTCCTTGCAGCCAAATTCAGCTGAGCTCTTGGGGACTTTTGACATCAATAGCTGGGAATGACTTTTTAACAGGAAACCCACTTTGCTTTCTGTGAACTTCATCAGGATGCTGCATGATACACTCTTGTTCTGAAAAGGGAAGTAAAACCACACCAAACAGCAATTGTGACTTTATCTCTAAAGCCACAAATCTCTCCAGAGCCACAGGAGAGGGTGGTGTACAGTCATTTGCAGCTGGAGTTTATTCGAACAGGCTGAGGGCTGAAATGTGTAATCAGTTCTCTGCATGCTTTGTGCTTTTTATTTTACAGAGTAAAATATTTCTCCGTTTTACCTGTGCTCTCTTCAGGTCAAACAGGAACATCAGGAGGGTGTTTGGAGGAGCAGAAGCTGCTTGGTGTTTGCTCAGGAGCTACAGGCATGGGCTGGTGTAAGGTGAGCTGTCACCTTAGCCTGTCACCTCGTGGATGGAAGTGTTTTTGAACCTCCAGGGTAGAAAAGGCCATATGAAAAACAATACCCAGCAACAATAGTTTGGCAAATCTCCACAAATTTACCCCAGTGGTGAGCACTGAGAAGTATTACCTTGAAAGGGAGGCAATAACTGTAGATAAAGACAAGCCCCTTCTCATTTGGTTTCTGAAGCAGAGTGGCCCAAAACAAGCCCCCAGTGAGTTTGTATGTGTCCAGCTGATGTCCCTGACAAAGAGTTGACTGTTCCTAGTGGAGCACCGCCAGGCTGGAGAACAATCCTCAGTGTTATGCCAAGAGGTTGTTTTCCAGCACTCTTGTTTTTACACATAAACATTGAGAGAACATGTCAACAGCTGCATGAGACAGTAGGGCAGGCATGGGGACATGTACTCTGTTTATATACATTCCAAAACTTAGAGAATGGGGACGGGATTATGGTGTAGGCTGACACACAGTCTCACTAGTACCTCCAAACAGAGGAAAATCCAAGTACACAGCAACCATTAAGTGTCAAAGGCTCTGTGACTTTTGACCTCTGTGTAATGTCATAAATATGTGTCTGGGACTTGGCTGGCATTTTCTAGAATGGCTAACAAAGCAATATTTTTCTGTGCCCTTGCCTTAAGGAGCAGAGATGAGGGCACAAGCAGATTAAAGCATGTGGTTTGTACCTTAATTTTACTGTCTTCATCTCTGCAGGAACACTGTAATGAACTGGTACTTAAACAACAACTTTGACTGGGTAAGGACAAGGACAAGCCTGTGATATGATCACTTGTGATTTCCACTTTTCCTCTCTGTAATGAGACCTTAAACAACATTTCTCCACAGCAAAACTGCTTCCATCTGCTCTGTGGCAGCATTACAACCGCTGCTGTCGCATGAATGCAGTTGTGTTGTAAGTTACCTTTATCCCTAGAGGCAAGCACAGGCTGTTTGCACAAGCAGGAATCTTTTCCACTGACCTAATTGTGTCAGGACTGGAGGAACCCAGGAAAAAAGTGTGTTGTTACAGTGTGGTTAATGATAACTCTGAGTCATGTTCTTGTAGCTGACGACTCTGTAGTGTAATATGAAGAACTGGGGTGTGAGGGACGGACAGGGATGTGTGGCCACTCACATGTTTTATCAAGTGGTCTCAACCCAAAGCTCCAGGCAGTTTTGCATTGCTGCCTAAGCCTGTCAGAGAATCTTTGACAATAATTTTGATTTAAAAGAACGGAGTCTCTTCACATATAAATGGCCTTTACTTTTGTGAACATACACTCATCTGATGGTGCAGAAACCTCACTTCACAGCAAAGGAGTTGAGCATGTGATGTTACTGTAGTTACTGTCCAGGGCAGCAGAAGTGTCGTTATATGTTGTTAGATGAATTGTGGTTTACTGCAAATTCATCTCCCAAAAGAAGCCTCTTATCTCCTTTCTTTAAAGAAAGCCTCCATTTTATATCCTCACTCCCAGCACGGAAAATGAAGAAGCAGAAACACATCATCTTCCAAAGAAGCAGTTGAATATACTATAGTACTGTTCCAAGGAGGTTCCTTATTAAACTTAGAAAATGTGGAAGGGAAATCTATGCCAGAACAGCAGTGAGGCTGTATTTAGACCTTATGCTCTGACCTACACATTTTATTTCAGCGGGGGAATTTGTTACCATTGGATTCACCTGCAGCAAAGAATCATCTGCTTTCTGGAATTGTGGATGTGGAATTTGTCCATGTTTTTTGCCTGATTTCAGCTAGTTTGTTACAAGTGACATGTGAAACTACTGCATCTTCCTGCTTACTCGCTGACACTGTTACCTACATCCTGCTGAATGAGTGATTCTGTGCTCACTTCATCAGAGAACGCATGGAACTGGCTGCTCTTGACCAAATAAAAAGCTTCCTACATCCAACACCACTCCAGAGCACTCCCGACTTGGCATTTTCCAAGATTTCTCTGCTGAAGCTCACATTTTGAAACCATTCCAGGTTTGGGGAATTAATCCTAAATGAATCCTTGCTTCCAGGTGCCATTCCAAAACCTTCCTGTCTTCTGTGCATGGAGCCCAGAGAGAAGCTATCTCAACTTTATGTACTGCTTTATTCACTGGTTTCTACAATACAGCTTATTTTTAATAAAAATTTAAATAAGTTCTGGGATCTGGCTAGAAACTGAACTCTTCAGGCAATTGTCTCAGCAAATTTTAGCCTGTGAAAGAAGTTACCTAGATCCACAGAAACTTCCAGTTCTGTCTGAATGCTGAGAGGAAATTAATTCATCTTCCCCTACAAATTCATACACATTCTATTATTGACAGATTCTTCTCAGAAACAAGAACACAAAGTAAAAAAGGTAAATTTTTGTCTTCAAGATAGGAATGTCTCATTAAGGAAAAGAGGTAACTGCTTGCTAGAAAAGAAGTCTTGACACAAGTTTATTGCATTGCTGGTTTTGCTTTTTTAAATGGTTTAGGAGAGACTCAAGCCTAGACTGTGACAGAATACACTTTATTTGCAAACATAGCTCTGAAGAGGCAACAGCTGTCTGGGCAGAAACAGTGGGCTCTGCATTTTCTTTCTTTGATCCCCCTTCCCAGGGTTTTAAAGTGATCTTTTCCTTCTCTTTTTCTTTACATGCTTTGCCCCCCTCCTTCCCTTCCTCCCTCCCTCCTTCTCTCTTATTCTCAGCCTACTCCAGTCTAAAGGCAGTATGGAGTGAGTCCACCTGGCAGCTCCTCTACCATGGACCTGGGTTAACCTTCTGACTGCTGAAGGGTTGTTCTGAAATGGTGGGAACAGCCCCTGTCTGAAAAAACACAAAAAGACCCTGATGGACAGAAATTGCCCTAGAGAGCTCAGGATTTCCCTATATAGTCCCAGGAACCTGAGAACATGTCCAGACTTGATGGAAACAGGCCCAGAGGGTAGGGATTAATATGTTAAAGGAAATATTTTCCTTAAAATAATATTTTCCACTTCCAATAAAGCATGAAGAGGTAACTGGAACTGAGAGTTTATCCCCTAAGCTTCTTCCTCATCTTACTGGCATGAGTATGGATCATATCAGAACTCTCCCATCTTCTAACAGTGGGGATATTGGTAGTGGGTGTGGGGTTTTGGTGGGCACTTGTGTTCTTTAGATGATGTGAGTAAGGCCTTCAGAGATGGATTCTTCAAGACCCTGGTCTCTCTTGCTGTCTGTTCCCAGAATGAGCCAATGCTGCACTCTGCAGCAGATGGCACTGTTGGCCGCGTTCGGAGGTGACCTTTATTTGAAGAGTAACATCCCTGATGCTCTCTTGGTTGCCAGTTGTCACTTCGGCTCCAGTGCACCTGATAGTTCTTTCTATTTCCAGAGACATAAATTAGATTAAGCTCTTGTTGACTGCTAATGAGAAAGCATCTTAACATCTGAAAAATTAACAACTTGGCATGTTAAAATGTCTTTTGTGCAGCAGACACAGCACCCTGAATCGGAGAATCACAGAATGGTTTATGTTGGAAGGGACTTTAAAGAGCTTATAATTCCAACTCTCTGTCAGGGAATGTCTGTGTAAGACAGTTTAAAAAATGCCAAGTCAGGAAAATCCTCCAGATTATGCTTAACTCTAGAACAGTTAAACTGGCAAGTTTTCAGATAGAATCAACAGCGAACTTAATAATTTTAAATGAAAATTTGATATCTGAGAGGTCAGTATTTATTTTGATTTTTGCACGTTTAGATTTAGAGCAGAGTAAATGTAGGTAGGTAAGCAGTACACAGATAATGACATCACATCAACTCCCCAAATCATGTCCTTCTGAATACCAGCCAGCCATGATGGTATTTAACAGAATTTCATCACTTTCACAAATACTGTCTTTCTGAATTTTCATTTACGCTTCAGTACTTCATATTTCTCTGAAAATAGACTTGGGTCTGTCTTTGAAAGAAAATGATGTCTGGATACATTTGTTTATTGCAGAGAAAAAGAGGCAAGATTATAGTGTAATTGTGTCAAACCAGAAGTCCCCTTGAGAAATGTGAAAGCTCAGATGTCAAAACTGTATATATGTAGAGAGAACTGTAGTTTGGGGAAAGTAGAAGTAAAGGACAGAGACGGTAAGTTGTAGTCAGTGTATTGGAAAGTAATGGAAGAGTTAATACAGCAACAACAAAAAGTCTGAAGGAAACCTGCAGGGCCTTTGGCTTTAGTTATTAAGCTCCTTCAGCAAATCAGTTACTTGAATAATGGAGTTCTTATTAAATATATGAATCCACTTTGTTGGCACATGGCAGCCAAAGAGTGTTTATAACTTCCCTATTTGAAATTATCTTACAAAGTTACTTGGATAAGCTTTTGTCATTTGTGTGCTTTTTCTTATAGAAAAAATTGCTTAAATCTATTAAAAACTGTATTTCTGTTGCTAAACTTGTTTCGGAAAAATAGCAACTAATTTTTGTTGCTGCTTTCACTGGTGCCCTTATTATCCTCTGGGTCTTAGAACCACTGACACTGTACTGCTTATTTCATGGCAAGTGGGAAGACACTCTGTCACTGCACAAGATGCTGCAGCTGCAGACAGCCTGAACTTCTCCTCTGCCTTGTCTAGAATTTACAGTGCTGATTTTGGAACCTGAATGTCAGTTCATGTATCCAGGTTCTCCTAAATGTAAATTTCCACAGCCATTGAAGCATTCCTTTTGGCTAAAGCACAGTTCTTTTTTCTTCTGGTAATTCAGAGAGTCTTAGAATTTTTACCATCATTTTTTTAATTGCATTCCTTCCATAGGTTAGCAATGACTGCCCTGGGACAGGAAACCCTTAGTGTGTGATAGTAGGGGAGAGGGACAGGGGCAGTGAGGGGAGTCAGAAACAGTGACCAGATGTGGGAAGACAGTCCCAGCCCTGAACTGAGGAGGTGATTGGCTGCACCAACTCTAAAATTTCTCAAAATGTCTCTGAACTACTGTAAGATATTAAACACCTCTAGGCATCTCTAAACTACACTGTACATCTTCTAAATTGCTCTATAATCCTTTAATCAGCTTTAAAGAGCTGTAGGGAACTCTATATTTCTCAAATTAGGCATTTGCCTCAAACTAGATGTAATTTATACAACTCTAAGTCTCTAAACCACTCTAAAACTCTTCTAAACAGCTCTAGGCTGCCATTAAATTGTATTAAATGTCTCTAACACTTTATTGCCACCTTTAAAATACCTTTACACTTCCTGAAACAGCTCTAAAGATCTGAAAAATAGCTCCAAATTCCTCCAGAACTCCTCAGAAGCACACTAAGTAGTTCTGAGGAGCTGTAATATCCCTTCATAGTGTGCTTGACTTCTCTAAACTTCACTAGCATCTTTCTAAACCTCCTCTAAGGATGTTTTTTCTGATCGTATCTAGAACTCCTCTACACTGATTTCTGTGAATCTGTGAATTTCATCTGAGCCTCTTAAACTCCTCTAAGGACCTCTAAACCTCTTTGAATATGCTGTGAGGTGCTCTAAACCCCTCTAAAATACCACTACACAGCTGCAAAACACCTCTGATGAGCTCTGAAAGAGCTATTATTACAACCCCTAAGTTATACCTTTTAAAATCTGATTCTAAAAGACTCAAAAGTGCTAAACCAGTGTGAACTTCTTTAAAGAGCTCTACAATACTCTAGAAAGCTTAAACAGCTCTAAAATGCACCACACTGCTCTACAACCCATCTCAGCTGCTCTAAAACTATTCTAATTGGCTACAAACAACAGTGAGAAGTAAAAAATTTCTCTAAAATTTCAGGAAATCATCTAAACAACACTACTACCACAGTGCTTAAAGTAGCAGTAAAATGCTTCAAAATAGATGTCAAACCCTTCTCAGTTTCCTTGCAATTCCTCTAGAACTCTTCTGCACTTCTGGAATTCCTGCTTAGAGACAATGATAAAACTCTTCTGGAGTCCTTTAAAACCGCTCTGAAATGCTCCAAATTAGTCTCAACATCCTATAAACTGTTCTAAGCAGCCCTAAAGTCCTGTGAAATGTGCCAGAACTCTTGTGAAGTACTAAACTCCTTTAGCTCTTCTAAACCGCTTTTCAGCACCTCAGAGCTCCCCATAACTGATCTAAAGCTGCTCTATGTTGCTGTAAGCACTAATATGTCTTTAAATGCATCTAAAATGCCTCTAAATCTCTACTGTACAACTTTCAACTCCTCCAGGCGACTTTAAAATCCTTCTGAAGGGCTCAAAACAGTTCTAAAACCCTTTTATGTTGATCTGTGACTCCTGCTGAGTTCTAAGTAGCTCTAAACCTCTCCAGGCTACTGTAAAGCTTCTCTCCTGTACTGGCAACACCATGAAGTAGCACTAAAACGGCATTAAAGTACTCAGGACATCTTGAGGACTTCCTCTAAATGGCTCTATAGAGCACTGAATTGTCTGTGAACTTCCAGAAATAACACTAGTGCTTTGGGGAAGTGGAAGAGTTTGCAAGAGCTGGAATTATTGTGCATGGAGAAAGAGAAATTACCCATGGGAATGGAAGAGTGTAGAGAAAGGGGATTTCTGGAAGAACAAGATGACCCTCTAAGAAAAGGGAAATATATGTGCTTTGTACGGAGCTGCTAATAAGGCCAAAACCCAGAGGGTAATCTCTGCATGCAAACAGCCCACGATGAGCATATTTTGGAGTGGAGGAGGAATACCACAGCTCCAAACTCCTGAGATTTTAATGTGACTACATGAGAAATGTGCTTCTGCATCACACAACAGGGGATTGTTCTCTCTGCAGGCACTGAGTGCTCTCAAAACACGCTCTAATGGAAGATCTGAAAGTGCGCACTGAAGACAATTTTAAAAAATATTTTTTGGAAGTTTGTTGCTATGAATCTGTTCAGGGCGGTACCTTCTCTTATGGGATGCTAGTAGTCTGCTGGGAGCAGAATCTTGGCCCAGCTGCAGCTCCGCTGGGATAGGGAGGATTGTGCTGTGCATGACTGCCACGGAGCCCACACTCCACAATGGACATGGTACACATCTGGTAAAACCACAGCTTGGGCTGCATGCAAGGAGCAGGGAGCCTGGGCTCCATTTGCCTTTCTCACCCAGGGACATGGATCTGTCCATGTGTCCCAGAGCAGGGACACTGCACTGTTATTGGGAGTGCTTCCAGCACCTCAGCAAGGCTGAAAGGACAACATTAGGTGAGGTACTGGAAGAGGTTTTTAAGTGTGAGGGTGGGCAGGCCCTGGCACAGGGTGCCCAGAGAAGCTGTGGCTGCCCCTGGATCCCTGGCAGTGTCCAAGGCCAGGTTGGACAGGGCTTGGAGCAACCTGGGCTAGTGGAAGGTGTCCCTGCCCATGGCAGGGGGTGGCACTGGGTGACCTTTTAACGTCCCTTCCAACCCAAATCATTCCAAAATTTTGCTTGTCTCCATCCTGTTATTTATTAATATTTAAAGGTTCCTTTATTTATTTTTATCTTTAAGTGTGCAGATAATGGATAACCCGAGGCAGCCTTATCTCTGGCGCAGAGCACGGGCAGCAGGAGCCCGTGGCGGTCGCGGCCGTGCTGAGGGGCCGCGGGGGGCCGGGGGCAGGCAGAGGATGGGCCGGGGGCAGGCAGAGGATGGGCCGGGGGCAGGCAGAGGATGGGCCGGGCCAGCCCAGGCT
>VXBQ01007686.1:0-10074 GCA_013400175.1 Phainopepla nitens | reverse complement strand
ATGACACCCCGAAAGAAGTTAAAGGGTCTTGTAGCTGCTACCATCACTCCAATGACTCCGGATGGGTGAGCTGTCAAAGTTGCGCTGATTACTGTTTCCTTCCACCCCTATTTTCCTTCTTTATTATTTGGAACTGACCTGCTTGCTTTCTTGCTTTCTTGTCTTTATTTCTTTTTCTTTTTAAAATCAGATCTCTGATGGGATAGGGAGAACTATTAAATTGGTTCCTCTAGGACTCGAGTGAGATTGCCCTGTCTCTGGTTCTTTCTGTTGCCAGCAAGTACTGTGGCTCTGGGTTTGGAGAGTTTGGATCAGTCTCATATCTCCTTTTCTGTTACTTTGTAGGTGCAAATGAAATCATAGTACAGTTACATGTGTAGAGCATTGCAGTGGTTTCACATTTGTTAGGGAAAATTGCAGTCCTAGTTACAAAGAGCCCTCAAGAGCTAGAAAATAATTGTCAGAATCTGAAGGCCCTTTAGACTTTTCTCTACCTTAGCTAAGTCATGCATGCAGTCATGTGTGTATGAGTGTCTGGAATTAGTCTAAACTTGGAAAAAAAACCTGCAAGGACAACACAGTTTTGAAAATAACATCAAATTGAAACTTGAAATTCAGCTTTCTTCAGAGCAGGCAAACAGAAGCTTCCTCACTGCATTTTGATGTTGCAAGACCAAGTTGTTTGGAGTCAGCAGAGAACCCTGAGCTCTCGCTGGGGATGTGTCAGGACCTGTACATGCTTTTGAGAGAGATAGTGGAGTTTTGCTAGTACAGCTCTCCAAAAGTGAACTTTACTTTAAATGCTGAAAAACATGGCTCCATGTCAGCTAGGGAACTCATTCCATTGCAGTCACTGCTTTGATTCTTGCTTTAAAGGAAACTTATTTCTAATTTTTTTATTATTATGTCTCAAGTTAATTGCAATATGGTATTTAGAGAGAGACCTGAGCCCTCTGCCTGGACTGCATAGTCCTTGTCCGATATTTTCTGGAAAGGCACATCTATGGAATTTTGAGTGTTGTGTAAAACCTATCAAGGCATCAGAATTGACTTCCAGACCATAGGTTTGGTCTGTATTTTTGACTAATAATAATAATAATAATAATAATAATAATAATAAACGATAATAACAATAATAGTTAATTTTAAATATGTTTATTTTAATAATAATAATAATAATAGTAGTTAAATATTATACAGTAGTAAATAAAAGAAGTTTGTCTTGCATAGAAGATAACCCAAGAATTCTCTTTCCCCTCTTTGCCAGGGAATTCTGTTGCTTTCCTCATCCTTTAATGAGAGGGAGAGGTCGAAGTCACATCCAGCGCATGCTGTTTCACTCTCTGTATCCAGCAGTTATAACCATCCAGCAGTTTAACCATTTGCCAACACTTGCTCAAATAACTTTGTGCTCTCAAGAGGACTCCTGTTACCCTCAAAAGAGGGAAAGGTTTTGGTGTCTTCTGTTCGCTCATATCTCCCAAAAAAGTTCTTTGCTGTGACAAGCCTGCAGCAATTCCCAATAAAAGTTTGGAACAGTGAAGTACTTGTCAGGAGGAAGAGAAACTGCAAGAGAGAATTCAAGGCTGAGCTGCTACCCTCAGATGTTAAATAGATGTCTAGGATTTCTTACCTCTGGGTAATCTGTGTGTGTACAAATGCAAAGCTTCAAAACACATGGGGTTTTTTTGGTTTCTTAATCACTAAGTTTAAAATAACTGTGGGTGGGGACTTAATGGTTTCTGTGCTTCCTTTTATTGCAGAAAAATTAACCTCCCAGTGATTTGTCAGTACGTGGATTATCTGGTAAATGAGCAGAATGTGAAGAACGTTTTTGGTAAGTGTCAGAAACTGTGTTACAGCCCTTTTACCTGCATGGGAATCCTGTGATATCTTACCTGATAGGAGCTGTAGTGAGAGGGAATGTGGATATGGGATCAGCCAGGACATTTATATTCACCAGTGGAGAGAATGCAAGAGGTGCTTAAGGCATCTGGTTTTGCCCACACCCCATTTCTGTGGGGCATAAAATAAGGTGCCTTCATAAGGGGACATTCCCAGAGATGAATGGATAATGTGTTGACAGAGAAGACTCATCTGAATGATTCTTCCCAACTCAAAAATGTTAGATACCAGTGTGATACCAGTGTGTGTAGGTGAGGCCTTAGCCAGTGTGTTGTGTCTTGTGTTGAAACAGTGAATGGCACAACAGGAGAAGGCCTGTCCCTTAGCATCCAGGAGAGGAAGCAGCTGGCAGAAGAATGGATGTGCCAGGGAAAAGACAAGTAAGTAACTGAGAGGGAATGGGGGATTTCAGATCTTATGTTATAATAATGCCTGATTGCAAAAAGAAGTGTGCTGATGCCTTTTTTTTTTTTTTTTAAGTATTGTGTTGCTGGGCTTTGTTCCCCAGCTCCTTTATTACAGAACTATGTTCTTGCCACTGCCAGTTAGCTGGTGTCTGTCCCTGCTGTTTAGAGAGCTTGGGAGAGTCGTTCTCTTTGGTACACTGAGAGGTGGGGGGGTGAGAAAGGGCTTGGAAAAGAAGGGCTGTCCCCTTCTTTAGTCTTGAGAAGAAATGCGAATAAAGAGCATTTCTGAACCTTTTAATGTATTACATTATTTGGTGTGACTGAAGATGAGGTGTCAGGTGCTCAGCTGCTTCCCTAAAGGTGCAGAATTAGTAACAGAAGAAAGAATTCAGTCTGGATCTGCAGCTGTGTATCCAATTGCAGCTTCATTCTCCCTTTCTTGTACCTGTCATAGCCTTGTACCCCTCACTGTTGCCTTTCTCTTGGATGGTGGGTCAGAGGATGTGCAGAGGAGGAGGTGTTTTGGGGGAGAAGGATAATGAGGAGAAATAAACTGGTGTGAAGGATCACAGCCTTCAGATCCATAGCCTTTATATCCATGTCTCCTATGGATATAAAGGAGGAAAACAGGGGTTGACAGACTGGAACATGGAGGATTCCCTTTGCAGGAGCAGACAAGCAGTTGAAAGTGCTGCTGTGAGGTCGAACTCTTCTGGTAGGTTTGCAGAGAAATAGGTTTAGAAAGTAAAGATATACTTTGATTTCCTTTACTCTTCCCAGCCTCCACTTAAATCCTTGATGTCTTAATTTCAATTTCGTAATAAAAGGCTAAGATCCGTCTCTCCTGACAACCTTGCAAGTACAACAGCAAGAAGTCAAAGAAGTCAAATGTGTTTACAAATGTGTTTTCGTTCTTCCACCTCTGCTTGTCATTGTGAGCATTTTCTCCAAGTTTCTGCTTGTCAGGTCAACACAAGCTCATCTCTTTTCTTGTTCTGTGGCTGCCTGGGCTGAAGTGAGTAGTTTTGGCAGCCTGGTAATTCCACATCACTGAAACCTCCCCAAAATCTTCTGAATTTGTTTTTTTTGTGCAGATTGGACCACGTGATCATTCATGTGGGAGCACTGAATCTGCCAGAGTGCCAAGAGCTGGTGTGTATATGATATTTTTCACTCTGTGTGTGATAAATAGAAGCAGATGTACCTGAGATTCTTTCCACTCTGTCTTTTATAGGCAAGACACGCAGCAGCCATAGGTGCTGATGGCATTGCTGTCATAGCCCCCTTCTTCTTCAAACCCACGAACAAAGGTGAGTAGATGTGATTGCTGAGGTCTTCTTACCGCCCTCCCAACTTCCATCATAGATAAAGGATTAATGTCATGTACTTTCTTTGGAAAATATTCTGATGATAATGTTGGCAGAACTGTAACGGAAAAGCAAAACCTGCAAGAAGCATTTTTAAAAAATGACAGATAGCAGAATTGTCCTGGTAAGAAATGGGAAGGATATCATTTGGGATGTATTTTGTTAGCCTTTTGTAAAAAGAAGAATTGTTTTTGGAAAAAATAGTCTAGTTAAGTAGTCTGTGTTCTGAATGGATAGTTTGGTGTTCACACTTGATCTGGGCCACTCTAGTGACCCTTGCTGGGCACTGACCAAGTTGAGCAACTGCTGATACACAGATGTGGCTCTTGTTACTGAGGTGATCAGGTTTGATTCTGTCTCTCTGAGGTTATCTCAGAACTTGCAAACTGAGTACTTTTTCCTTAAGATCCTGAGAATAACGTAAAAAAAACCACATAAAGTGGTTTGTAAAAGAAACATTAAACGTTACCTGAATGAATTCTGAATGGAAATGTTCATATGAAAGCACCAGAAGAAACCAGAGTAACTTGCCAGAATGGCTGATAGTGATGGCCAGGACACAGTCAGTGTCAATCAGACAGGTACTCACAGAGGAACAGCACAAAAGTCAGCAGAAACCTCACTGAAAGAAGGATGGCAGTGAGGGTTCAGCACTGGTTTTTGCCATTCTTCTTCCTTCTGTGACTATGAGAAAATTGCCTAAGATCTATGAAGGATGCAATGAGCAAGATTCTCAGGAAGAATGTCAACCATAACAACTCTTTGATTCCTAAAATGGTGCAAAAAAAAGTTGCCCAAAATCCTGCTCATCATCCTCACAAGCAATACCCCAGGGAGGTGAGCATGAGCTTGGTCCTTTGTCCTCTGTTGCACACAAGTGATCCTGCTGAGATCACTTGGCACATGTGAGAGCATGCCTGAGTTACACCTGTAAGAGAATGAGTGGGAGCTACTGAAATTTTTTTTGTTTAGAAGAAATACTGTCTTTGCCTTTCTTAAGGTCTTCCCCTGATTTATGTGACATTTAATGTTTTATGACATGTGAAGAGTTTTGTATGACTTGCTGTGTGTGGTGCACAAGCTGAGGCCTCTCCACAGCCCTCGTGCTGTGAATCTGAACTGTGTCTCCCTATGGATAATCTCCTTCTCTTATGGGATACCTGATGGTTTCCTTCTAGATGAGCTGGTTGCTTTCTTACAGAAGGTTGCATCTGAAGCCCCTGAGGTGCCATTTTATTACTATCACATTCCTCCTCTGACGGGTGTGAAGAGTAAGTACAGAGTACAGATCTTTGGTTTTTTGCTCTGGAAAGGAGGTTATATGGTGTTTCTGAAAGCATGGATTTATATTTAGTCTTAAATGTGTTGTTGCCAGTTCATTCCTAGACTTTTTCTGATCTGGTGAAAGAGTTTTACCCTTTGTTGTCTTACTTGTTGTTTTAGAACTGTATAGTTTACTAGGTTTAGGCTGAAAGTGAACAACTTGTAAAATCTGAAGTCTTTCTCTTGGAGACAAGGCAGGGAACTCACCCAGAACAGGCCTGTGTTCCCTCATATGAGATTGCTATTCTGCACAGTTCGTGTGGAAGAGTTGCTGGATGGGATAAAAGCACAGATCCCCACCTTCCAGGGTGTGAAGTTCAGTGACACGGACCTCTTGGACCTGGCACAGTGCATAAACAGGAATGAAACAGGGGAGTTTGAATTTCTTTATGGGGTGGATGAGGTAAGGAGCTTCTCTTTAAAGTAATTTCTTCTAAGGTACTTTCTTGCTTCACCCTGGGGGAGGAAGTAACCCTGGACGCTCAGTGCAAGGCAGTTTTGCTGCACCCTCTCACCACCCCTTTTTTTCCATATTTTATTACATGAAGTAATTTTTTTAATTTTTTTTTTTCTCCCTCCACCTCAAACTAGCAACTGTTGAGTGCACTGGCAGTAGGGGCAAATGGAGCAGTTGGAAGGTCAGTATGGCTTGGACTCCTTCCCCTCACATATGCTGTTTTATCTTCCACTATCTGCATAGTATTTCCCTGACTGTCTTCAGTCATGGCAGTGGAGGATTTTGCAGGATAGGGATGTACAGAGGCAAACACATAATCTAGCCCCAGTAGTAGTGATGGGACAGTCATATAACCCAGGATCTCAGATTATGTTCCTTTGGTTAATCATTGCTGTGGTTTCTAAGCTGACCCAAAGGTTTCAATGTACTTTTTTATCCTCATGGCAACTTTTGAAGCAGGTAATCACTTCTATCTGCGTTGGGTAAGGAACCAAATCCCAGAGAGGTTAAATTTGTTAGTTCACAGGAGCAGTCTGTGAGAAAAAGGGCTGTGCTGCATTTAATTTCTAATTTATTCTCTGGCCCTCATATCAGGCTGATTAGATGAATTACTGTGTGATACCTGTGTTCCCATTTAGGCAGTCCATTAAATGAACAAGCAACAGGAAAATTAAGTGATTTGCTTTCCTTATTGCCCAATGATGTCTTTTTATTTTTAGTTTTGAAAAGCAGATCCATTTGGAAAGAACTGGGAAGAGAAATTGGCTCTCTTAATTCTTCCATGGAGCTTGGCATACTTCAGATGCTTTACAGTAGATTGCACCACACATAAATTCCACTAATTTCTCTCATAATAATGACAATGTCAACAGCAAAAGACTGTGGTTACTTCTTTTGTTTCACTGGTTTTAAGTTCCTTCTTTGCATTTACCAGTTCTATTTTTGGTGTGTTTTTTTGACAGTACATACAACTATTTGGGCCGACAAACCAATCTGATGTTGGAAGCCTTTGCAAAGCCAGATTTTGCCCTGGCACAGCGGTATCAGGTACAGCATCTTCCTGGGCCTCACTGGGAGCAACCTTCTTTCTCTCTGAGCTTTACTGGGGCTGTTCTCCATGTGGTTCTGTCATCCATACCGAGGCAGCTTCATTAAAAAAAAATTCTTTCATCTCCAATCTCCCTTTTGTTTTTTGTCGCTCGTCACTTTTTTGACCATTCCTCACTACCTTTTAACTACTTACCCTTCAACTCTAATCTCATCCATGCAAGTGAGCAATGATATGAGATATAAATATAGTAGCTTTAGATGCTTTTACACCTTCAAAATTGAAGGTGTTAATAAATTACTGTTGTTCTTTTCTAGTTTCTCACGGGGGAATTTCTCAGCTTTGTCATCAAACTTGGTAAGTAAACTGGGTAAACACTGCCTGTTTCCCTAATTATGTCTAAAAGTGCAAACTTTCTGCTTCTCAAACTCTCGTTGTTGTACTCTTAGAACTTCCTTCCTGAAAGATTTTGCAGTGAAAAACTGTTGCATCTGCTGTTTCCCAACTTAGTAGCAGTTTGGAGCTCAACAAAGGGAGCTGACCAAGCATCCCTGACAGATTCCACTCTCCCTTCCTTCCTTCTGCTGTGAAATCTCACAGATTTAAAGCTGTGACTCTGTGATTTACCCTTGTTCTTATCCTGACTCTTTCTGTGGGTTGCTTTTTTTGTTAGGTTTTTTTTCTTCTGTCTCCAAAAGCTCATTTCCAGCTTTATTTCTGCAGTAATTTTTCTGAAATGGTGGTGCCCAAGTAGAAGAATAACTTTGATACTTCTTTCTCCTGCCGCGCTGTAATTAAACAGGAATTTTGTTGAAGGCTGTACAAGGCCAGAACATTTTAAAATTGAATCATTTCTAGAAACAAAATCAAGTTTAAATGTAAAAAGCAATTAAAACCAACAGAGTGATGTAGAGAGACTAAAACAGACAAGAAATGTTTACATTAAATTATATCAGACATTTAATGAGGAGAACTGTTGACTGGGTTTGCTGTACATGTGCAAGCCCTGATGAATCTCACCAAGCTTTAGAACCTGGTTGTATTTCTTGGATTCAAAGTCAGAGGAATTGCATTATTTTTTGGCCTTATGGACAAAGAGGCAAGCACTAAATATCCAGAGGTATGTAAGAAGTTGTGAGCTATGGGCAGAGAGCAGGATATCACTATCTTAAGGCTTGGCTCTGTGTGAGTCTGCACCAGAGGATGCTTACATATGAATAAATGTAGTAAGTAGGTGTAATTTTTACTGCAGTGCTGTTCCTGTCTGCAAGCACAGTTGCCTCTTTTCAGTTACCCTGTTCTTGCTTCCAAGAAGTGCTTGAAGGCTGGTTGATGCTGGATTACACAGAAAATCCCTTCTGCTGCTTTTTTGCACATCTGCATTGAGGCTGCTTTAAGGAAAGTGGTCTGCAAATGTCCTGATGTTGCTTTTGTCTGCCCAGGTTTTGGTGTTGCCCAGACTAAAGCTGTAATGACTTTTGTTTCTGGCATTCCCATGGGACCTCCACGGCTTCCGCTTGTTAATGCCTCCAGTGAGTTCATCACCAAGGCCAAAGCCAAGCTGGACAGCATTGTGTGGCCTAATGGTGACTGATCACAGGGTCATGGAATCATTAAGGCTGGAAAAGACCTCCCAGATCATCACTCCAACCATTAACCTGGCACTCCTGGCTCCACCACCAAGCCACGTCCCCGAGTGCCACATGTATGCTGTTGTTCACTTCCATGTCCATCTGGAGGTTTGTTTTCTGTGATTCTCTGCCATATGGCACATCCCCCCCATGATGGGCAGGATTTCCCTCAGGGAGCTGGCAATGTGCCCAAGCCCCTTCCTGTAAGGGCTGGATTTGCTGGGCCCTTTGCTGGGCCTGATATTTTACACTGCTCCCCTGGAGCTCTGCACGTTCCAGGACTGACCGAGATTGTTTAATAAAAAAATAGCAAATTTTTCCCAGTTGGAGAAGAGGGCTGATGACTTTTGCCTAGAAAGGAGGAAGATCTGTCTCTACCCCCTGTCAGCTGGATGGTGTTATGTTCTCTCCATGAGGACACTACATTGTGGGTTTCAACAACAGTGTGACACCATCAGGTTGCTAAGGCTGGTATCTGTTCATCAGAGTCACTGGGACATTGTCTGTGCATGTAAAATCTTGCTTCTGTCTGATCTCTGTGTTTATACACCTTAACGCAAAATTTAAAAAATAATTCCCTTTTGTAACAGCAAGCTATGGATCACTAATAAGCAGGTATTTCTCAATTTTTTTTCTTAAGACAGGAATAAAGCCACAATTGAGCTGTGCACCTCCATGTGCAGAATGCTGTCGTGCAGGTTAGGAGGCATAGAATCATAGAAACCTAGAGTGGTTTGGGATGGAAGGGACCTTAAAATCATCCCATTCCATTCCCTGCCATGGCAGGGACACCTCCCACTATCCCAGGCTCCAAGCCCTGTCCAGCCTGGTCCTGGACACTTCAGGGATGGGGCAGCCACAGCTTCTCTGGGCAACCTGTGCTAGGGCCTTGCCACCCTCACAGGGAAGAATTTCTTTGTAAAATCCTATCTGATCCTGCCCTCTGGGAAGCTATTTCCCCTTGTCCTGTCACTTCAGGCCTTGTCCCAAGTCCCTCTGCAGCTCTCTTGGAGCCCCTTTAGGCACTGGAAGGGGCTCTAAGGTCTCACCTGAGTCTTTTTTCCTCCAAGCTGAATACCCTCAGCTCTCCTGGCCTTGTCTCCAGAGCAGAAAGGTTCTGGAGAGCCTTTGGAACATCCTCAAGGTCTTCTCTGGACTCGCTCCTGGAAGGGTTGAAAGCATTGTGCATAGGCGTACTTGGGCAAGAGTAAGATACATCGTAACCAGTATAGAAGCTAGCAAATACTCAGCCAGGAGCTAAAGACACAGGATGAAACTTAGCAAGGAATGGGGAACAAAACCTGCATAAAATGAAGGGCAAAGCTTGCTAAAATCAGCGAGGAAGTGGCTGAAACAGCTAACAAGAGGCTGTTAGAGCTGGAGAGGGCACGGCGATGGAGACGTCCGGCCTTCCTCAGGGGACCGCCGAGGAGCGGCGGAGCCTTCCCCCGTGCGGGAGCAGGGCGCTCTGGGGATCGTGTGCCTCACCGCGCCTTCCCTCAGCCAAGCTCTGAATATGCATCAAGCGTGACCATTTCTTGTCATTTGCCCTGTGCCTGGGTGTGCGCTGGGAGGAGGAGCGATCCCCGCCGCGCTGAGTAAAGGCAATACCCCCTTTTTGGAGTTCGTCTCGGCAGTGTCCCTTGGCCCGGTTTGGGGCGATTCACTCCAGCAGCTCCATGTCCTGAGGCTGGGGGCCACAGAGCTGGAGGCAGCTCTGCAGCTGGGGTCTCACCAGAGCAGGTCACCTGATGGCAGATTGAAAGGTGCGTTTTTTTGTGTCCTGGGCTGAACCTCTTGCTGGCTGATGGTCCCTGTGGCTGACACACGAGGGGTCCCCGTGCCTTGACTGCTCCTCATGAAAAGAATAATCGCAGGGAGGCTGGAAGGAGGGAAGAGGGATCTGAGATGTGCTGGGGCACTTGAGTGGTTTTGC
>VXBQ01007670.1:182-12075 GCA_013400175.1 Phainopepla nitens | reverse complement strand
GCCGGGGCCGGGGCCGGGGCCGAAGCCGAAGCCGAAGCCGATGGCGACCGCCGAGGCGCCGGGAGCCGTGGAGCTGCCGCAGCTGGTGAGCGGGGCCGCGCTGGGTGCCCTGGCTGCGGGGCTCCTGTACGGCCGGGGCCCCTGCCTTCTGCTTCCCCTGTGTTCATTTCCCCTTTCCCCCCTCCGCAGGCGGAAGATCTGCTCTGCCGGCTGCAGGAGAATTTCCAGGCTCTGACGGAAAAGTTAGCGCTGAGCAATATCCTGTTTGGAAGGTGGGGTGCCCGCGGCTGAATGCGGGGTGCCGTGGCGGGGCCCTGCGCGCTGATGGGTGCGGGCGGGCTCCGCGCGTCTGACGGCGGGATGGGCTTCTTTCTGAAACGCGGCATTAGCGGGGCTGAACGCCTGTGCCGTAAAGACTTCCCTCCCTGCCAGCCTGTTTATGTGTCCCTTTTTCTGAGAAGGAAATCCTAAGAAATGCTTCACTGCAAGTAGCGAGGTAGTCTCTGTGCAGCGATTCTGGCCTTCAAGCATCGAATTATGTGATTCTGAAGGCGCATTTAAAAAAAAAGCATCCGTCTCCGAAATGCAACTCAAAGGAGCCACAGTTTAAAAGCAGCTGTTGGCCTGAGCATGAGAAAATCAGACCTGAAGAGGCTATGAGCTGTCTTACTACATGTACTTACAGAAACTACCTCTCCTTTCTGAAGCATTTATTAACTATTTTTTTCAGAAACTTGACCTTTCAGGAAGCAGCTGCTTCCTGAATAATGTTTGAGAAGCACTCATATTCTGATTGTGTAGGTGAACTGTATGGCATCACCTAAAATAGTTCCTCAGAAAGGAAACTATCTCTTACACAGTTCACTCATGAGTATTTGCAAAGGCTTTTGATAACTAAGAATTTGAATGCTTATCTGTCGTAAGAAAACGTGGGGTTGTGTTCTACCAATACCACCTCATGCATGCTTCACCTTGCATTAAACGTGAGCAAGTAAAAGCCTGGCTTGAAGAATGTGGAAGAAAGCTGCTTGTTCTTGTTTTCAGAAAAAAACTGTAAAATTGTAGAACTCTTATTTATAAATAAGTTATCTTTAACTTTTTACTGGAAGAAATGGGCGAGCGCATCAATGACCTTGAGAAGCGTGTTGCTGACCTGATGACAGAGGCTGGGGTAGACAACAGTGATGAAGAGTTGAGAGTAAAGACATTTACCTAAGTTTTTCTGTGTTTTATACATTTCCATTTAGTTCTAAGTGATGGGCAAGCAATGGTGTTTACATATTTAGTACACCTGCACTTTCTTGGATTTGAAAGTGTAGTTTTTAAAAACGTATTTAATATACCTTGGATTTTTTTTTTTTTTTTGCCAAGNNNNTTTTTTGCCAAGAGCCAAAGAATGTGACCACTTTTACAAAAGAAAAACTGCATCTTGCTGCCTCTGCTGCAGCTGAGTGCCATGTACAAGGGGCTAGTGCTAACTCACCCCAAGTGTGTAAACTGAGGCTGTCCATTCACAGTGAAATGTGTGTGGCTTGAAATGCTCCTGCCCCCATTCCTGTCCCTCAGGTATGCTAACCTAGCTGAGGGTTCTCGCTGGTATAAATTTACATACCTCTGCTTTTAAACCTGCTACAGCTTCCCAGTGTGGCTTGGAGCACACCTCTCACCCGCACTCACCCCAAACACAGCAGTAAATTACAGTCAATCACCTTGTAATAAAGAACCATGCTACATTTCAGGATTGTGTTCTGGATTTTATATCCGTCTGTTGCAAAAGCCAGCCCCCTCCTGCTGGATGCCTGACTGTGTTCTTAGTATTTATGAGGCAGCACTGCTTCCGTGTTCTGTGGATGCAAGTGGTGGTGTCTTCCCGTTGTTGCACACTTTCCTGACTCAAATTGAGACACATCAATTATTCTTGTAATTGGAACTTCCCACCCAGTGAAAGACAGGAATGTCTGTAAATATTCTGAAGTAACTTAGGTATCTGTTCATTCTGATGCCTTTTGCACAAGGTACGCAATGATTTTCAGAAATGCAGAAAGACAATCCATAAAGATGTATTTAACTGTATAGAGATCTTCCTATCTCCATGCTGAATTACATTCATGAATAAATCACTAACCTACTTATTCACTGTGTCTTTGCAGCACTGAAATGAGGATGTGTTCGAGGAAGATTAAAGGCAGAACAGCATAGCACTGACTCCAAGATTTAACAGTCAAGTGTCACACTGACAAAAAATGTTGAGGGAAAACAAATGTGTTTGCGCCATGTCATAAGAGAACCTTGAAAAAAAATTTTAAACTATTGGCACAGGAAAAAAAATAATAGAAAGCTGGGCTTGTTCATCTAAGTGGGGCACTGTATTTCCTGGAGCTGAAAAAGAACTGTTAGTTTCAGAGAAGGCAAAGTCACTACTGTGGATAGAAAGCTATATCCTATATAGTGAACTTACCCAATCACAAATGTTTCCAATGTAAGAAAATGTATTTATTTTAATATTAAAACAGTAAGACTTGTTGCATTTTTTTAGCTAATATGTTCTTAGAATAGACCATTTTGTACTTAAGAAAATGGCAGTATTTGTAGGCTACAACTGCTCGGTTCTTGCTCTTTGCACAGGCCCACCCAAAGCTGTGCACACCAGTGCAGGTAACATCACCCAGGTATTTACATTGTGACAATTTCAGTTCTTCAGTGTTAGCTGTTTTGATGAAAACTGCTTTTTTCATTTAAAGACCTGGAAATAGATGAGGCATTCTAGTTACCAGGCATGTCCAGAAGAAATTGGTAGTCAGAAAACTGGACATCTGTACTAACTTTAAGGTGGTTGTACACCAAAACATTGGTACTCTTTGAAGGGAAGATTTAGTATGAAAGGTAATGGGAACCTTTTACCATAAATGCAGAAACTGAAGCATTGCCAGGTTAACAGAATATCTCAGCTAATGAGGGAGAAATGCTTCTATTACAGCCTTCATTCATATCAGTAAATTATTCCAGTTAATGCTTTAATCAGTGTAGACTTGCACATACTGTCAGACTGGGGGGAGAGGCTGGAGAGATGGGCCAACAGGACCTTGATGAATAGAACAACAGGACCTAGATGCCAACCACTACCCCAGGCAGAGCACGGGGCACAGACACTTGTTGAAGGTGTTGTACACCAGGGTTACTCAGCACAAGCTGAAGCATGGAAAATTCCAGCTGGATGCAAGGAACACCTTTTTCAGCAATGAAGGTGCTCAAACAGCAGAACAGGCCTTCTAGAAAGGCTGAGGAATCTCCATCTTTAGAGAACGTGGAATCATCAAGGTTGGAAGACACCTTGAAGATCATCTAGTCCAACCAATACACTCAACACTGGACACAGTCCTGGGCAACCTGACCCTGTGGAACCTACTATGACTGGGAGGCTGATGGTCCCTTCCAACATAAATGATTCCAAAACCAATAACCACTTCAAACCAGATTAACTTCAGCAGAAACTGAGACCCTTTTGTTTTACTTCCTTCACACATTTTAAGTCCTCTGTAACACACTTGGTAGTAGAAGTAAATTCTTTGTCTTTTAACAAACTGGATTTTGTCTGTCTGGAGAAAGGAGCTAGCCTGATTTGGGTTTAATTCATCCTGCAAATATGCACATAGCAGTTTAAAAAACAAACAACCCCCCACACAACATCAACTTCATTACCATAGAAGTTGTGAGAAATGCAAATGGAAATTTCAAAAGCTATGCCACAGTGGAATCCAATCAAAGCCTCCCAAGTACACGTGCATTTTGGTATACTGTTAAACAAACTGGAGGTCAGGTGACAGCATGGATTGTGGTTTCCTCAGCTGCTGTCTGCAGCCAGCTCCAGAACTGCAGTTATGCTTTGGCACTGCAGAATTCAGCAAGTGTTTCAAAGTGTGAGTGCAAAACCACCGCGGAAAGAGTCTGGCACCACAAGTCCATTAGGCTGATGGGGGTGTGCTGGTGAGCAAAGTCTTGGGAGATGTTATCTCTGAGTTCTGCTAAATATTAATAAATGCACCTTGGTGCTTTATTCCCCTTTTTAGTGGATACAGAAGACTAATAGGATATGCAAGGAAATCCTGACCAAAGTAAGAAGTCTTCATCTTCAACATTACAGATTTGTATACAATTACACCTGCTTTCATTTTCAAATTTAATTAGCTGAAAAAAATTAAGGTGGGTAAGTGGAACTCACTTTATTCTTTTAAAAAAGCTGTAGTATAGTTTTCCCAGATATTTGTGTAATAAAAGCAAACAAAACCAGTTAAAATGTTTTTCTGTAAACAGGCTTTTAGTGTACAAAAATATGTAGTACCAAAAGGACAACCAAAAGGAGAAAGTCTTAGAAAAGAAAACCCCAAAATTCAGCTATAGTATTGCTACAGTCAAGACAGTTCCAGGTTTTAGGTCTTCTACTTCTCAAGCAGAATTCAAATCTTTTAAATAATTCAAATTATGCTCAAAATTCAAGGACTTGTAGGGTTTTTTTCTTTTAATATACATATATGTACACACATAAACAGAAATAAATTTAAGTGGACATAGGATTATGAAAAAAGGCAGCCCAAAAAACCATCAGTATCTGTATTTAGTAGAATAATCTTTCGGTGATACCACCAAACCTCGACCTTTGCGGGCTCCTCTATAAACAGTTTCTATAATGTCAATCATCTCCTGCTTATCTTCCATTGCCCAGTTGATCTTGTTGTTATTACCTGTACCTAAATCAATCATGATGTGTTTGTTCCTTTAAAGAGGAAGAACAAAAATACAAGTTAACATGGTATTTTAATTCAGAAAGAAATCTAATACCCCCCCAAATGCTTTGTAGGATCAAAGGAAGCCCTTATAACATAAACAGGCTTGCAAAACAAGCATTAAAGGAATCCACTCCTCTCACTCAAGCTGACATTTTACTGCCAATTTTTAAAGCAAGAATAAGGACTCCAAACATGCCACCCAAAATGGCTACTCAGTGCAATTATCCTTCAGCATATTCCTTATTGTTTGTATTTCTTTCTCATTACTGTATATCTCCAGAGCGATTTCCATGCTTGTCAATAGAATATTTTATCTCACCAGTGTAAAAACCTTAACTCCAAAAAAACCTTATTACTTTTGATTTATCTTGAAAGCAAGTTTGGCAAGCTTGACTGCTGTATTACGGCAGTATTCTCTACAGGAAGTTTGAGATTTAAAACTAAGAACAATGGAAAGAAACCCAGTTTTCACTATCCCTAATCTGCACTTTATTATCAAACACTGTTACTAGGCTAATTGGAAAACAAGCCATTTTCCTATATAAACAGTTTACTCTTCTGCAGAGGAATGAAAACATAGGCATCAGTGTGCTACTATGCATTTGGAAATGATCTGCTGAGACACTGTATCTGACAAACAGAAAGTTTAAATGAGTTACATTCCAGAACCATCACATACCTGAAGAAAAACATGACGGTACAGGGATCGTACAGCTCATACATCTTGTTGAAGTCTGGTACTTCAGTGATGTCCACAAGATAAATAACAGCAAAGTTTTTCACCTAAACAGAAGAAAATAGGAAATACAAAAGCAATATATATATTACCAATTAAAAGACACAAGCTTTCATTATTGTAACATTTATTTTCCAAATTATTAAGTCATAAAATCAGAATAAACAGCCTTGCTTTTACTGTTAACCACAACAACCAATTAACATGGAGAATATTTTTCAGGATAGCCAAGAAGCTCATTTCACATCCAGTGTCAACTGGAAAGATACTATGCTAAAGCAACATCCAGAGAAACAAATGCCCTTTATCTAGAACTGAGAGCTCACAGTGACATCCACAGCCCTAAACAAGTAGAATAACTGCTTTGTGCAAGCCAAGCTGACACATTTTGCCTCTGTCATCAGCTGCTTATAGACTCTAGAAAATTAATGATCTACAATGCCCTGGTGCCTGCCTCCAAGGATTTTTTCCCCCTTGATAACATCCAATTTGTCTAACAAGACTCATTAAATGAAAAGGAAACTTATAATTTAATTTAAAAACCGGTAGGGTTTTTTTGAGAGGTGCAAAGCTAAAACTTCACAGTGTAATTGCTAAAGAAATAAGACCTTGGGGAGAAGCTATTGTCTGGACAGTTCTGGTAAAACTGGCTTTCATTTTGCAGAGTTACTCAGATGCAAAAGAATCCCTCCCCTCTAGCATCACAGTCCATTCCTGCAAGAAAACCATGTCACATTTTTGTTTCCTAGGTGTAGCATACTGGTCATTAAGTGCAATTAGGGGAAGTTTTGGTTTCTAAACTTAGCTCATAAGTGCACAGTAGAAATTAACAGACTCACACATGTTACATTCTAAGTCAGAAGTCACCCAAGCATTTAACTGTAAGGTATATTATCAAATGCTCATGCACTACACCAGGAGTGCCCAATTGTGCCTCCCCATCCTCAGTTACCTGCTGACACAATTTTGGTCCCTCCCATTTGCTGCCCAGAATTACCAGCCTGAGGTTAACACACATGGTCTAAAATCTGTAACAAACTCACTGTTCATGACAGTACTTCCCACTTGTTAATTTTGCTATCAAAAGTCTGGAAATGCTATGATGTGTATAATATCTGCCTGATAGAACAATATTTTATTTTAGTTCACAGAGCAGGATTAGTTTGTATGAGAAAAATATGATATATTGTGTAGTCTGTACAGAGATATCCCTAGCAGGCACTTTACTGAGAAAGTGTGGAGATGTTTGTTTACAAAAAAAACCCTCAGAAGCACAGAGTAAATAAATTTTTAAGGACTTCTGCTTCAAGACAGTTTCAAAGTTACAAAAAATAATCACACTTCAAGAATGTAAGTAAGTATTAGTGGTAAAGAAAGTAAAATCTCTTCTAGAGTGAAACAGCGTTTTAAGTTTTTACTGTGCTTTTATGGAGCCAGTTATAGTCCTGGATTCAGTCAATATTCCAATGAAAACATCCCATTTAAGCCATGTTCTAAATCGGGCAAGAGGTAAAGCCTTGTAAACTAAAACAGTCCTACTGGGATTTCTTACAAGAGAAAAAGAGAAAAAGACTATACAAGTCTTTATTTGTTATATAAATCTTACTAAAAAGGACTGGTTCACTCAAATCACCTTTACAGAGCACATGTGCAAGTCATCACCAGAATCCAAGCATCCAAGACACTCAATACATCTCCCTTCTCTCCGACCTGCTTTTATAGAAGCGAAACTGATGACAGTCGCCTGCTGAAAAGCTCGTATTAAGTCTCAAGCAGACCTTAAAGCTGGACTCAAATTTGAATTCAAAACTTTAGAAGTGGCTCTATTATTTACCCCTCGCTTTCCTGATCTCAAATTTGGCAAGATCACCACTCCAAAATGAGTTAGCTTGCGAGCAGATTGAACGAGGGTGCGCTTTGCTGAGTTTGGACACTGGCTGCCAAGGAGAGCAGCAGGACATTGGGATTCAGGCCTAAGGAGGAACCAGATAAACATATGGAAAAGGTGATGCAGAAGAACTGCAGTGGCCTATTTAATGTTTAGGGCTGGGCAATTTAATGTGCCAGGGTGGGCAAGCTTGTCACCAAGAGGCATTTTATTTCAACACAGGACAAGCCTTGCAGAGACTCAAATGTCTGTTTTTGCACAGTAGTGACCAGTTTTAGAGCCTGAAGAAACAGCTCCTGTCTCAGGAGCCAAGCAGCAGCAGTGCAGAGCAGCAGCTGAGCTGGCTGCACACACAGCCAGCTCTAACTCACAAAGCTTTGGCGCTTAGGCTTTGATTGAAGCAAAAGCAATGGAAGTATTTATGGATTCAGACTGCTCTGGATGTGCATGGTTTGTGGAGAAAAACCAAAGGTTGACCTCTCCCTGCTGGGACGTGAATCCATTGCTCAGACACAGCTGCCAGTTTTGTTCATTCTTGTACAAAACCAACTTTGCTACCCTGTCAAGGCAGTGGCTGCTAACAAGTTTTCTTTCTGACTTGTGGAACCTCAGTTACAAGACACAGTATGGGCACCTCAGAACAAGAATAAAATACAACTCTAAACAAGCAAACCCCACTAAATACAAGCAGTAGCAGAAGTTAACAAGGGAGACTACACCGAGTTTGTTAATATAAACCAAAATTTTACTGTAGAGACAATATGAAAAAAAACCTTGCAGTATTTTAGAAGTTGAACACATAATAACACAAGTTTATTCTGAAAGTGCTTAACCTCATAACATACATAAACACAGTAAATTTGTTGCAGTAAGTAAACTGCTTTCTGAAGAAAAACAAAATCAAAACTCTAGTGAGAGACCTCCTTCTGGGCAGCACCTCACATAAAAGCACTTTCAGGACAGATATTAACGATTTCTGACACTCCTGACTTCCCTTATCTGTCTTGCAATTCAAAACTTTCCCTGCCTTACCAGGCTATTGGAGATGCTGTTCATGGGGACAGGGTAGGGTAGGAAGCCTAAGTCAAACAGCAGCATGGATACAAAATTTTGTGACTTGCTTTCACAGGTTGGGCTTCAATTTTGGTGGTTTTCCCCCTTCTCCCCAGTGATGGTAGCTTCATAAATCAGTCTTATCAATCTACATTGCTGAACAAGCATACAGAAAACCCAGAGGAACATTACTGCCTGGCCACAGTTACAGGCTGTTTTAATCCTTCACAGGACTGTATCTGCCTGAGGACTGCTACGAAATCCTTAAACTGAATGCCTGAAGGACTTTTAACACCAGATAAAGATTCTGCTTCCTGTCTTCATGCAGATCACACACTTTGCTAGTAAACAGGAGACACAGAGGTAGGAAAGATCATATGCCATGGGACTCGTTTGTCCTCTGAAGTTCTTCTCCCTGACTTCCTTCATTAACAATATCCTTCAAAAAAAAAAATTCATTCCCACAACATGAGATTGTCACAGAAATATGATTAATGACTAGGATGAATGACAAAAATTGTGAAGTTTCTTGAAATATCTGTCAGAGGTGGGTAACACTCCTTTGTTTTTTAGTTGTTAAGGTTTCAGCTGCCTTAGAAAAGCAAACCTTGTGGCCCAAATACCTAAGGAAGTCTGAAACAAGATCCAAGATTCCATCTTCTCATCTTCCTAACCAGTTTCTAGACAGTGTATTTTCTGTTTAGAAGAGCAGAACACTACTTTATGGACAAGAAACTCACAGGAATAAAATACAGGAGCTGAGATTAGTTTTGCAACAAATGACTCAAATTGAAGGTGGCTGGGAGACTTGCATTACTGAACTGAACAGAGCAAGCACAAACTCGAAAGTCTGTACTGGCAAGACTTACTTGAATTTTTTTTCTTGCTAATTATGCTGTAAGTTTAGGTGATAAATTTCTAGGAAAAAGAGAAAGACATTGTACTGCCAAGAGCAGCGCTTACAGCTAATCATTTTGAAAATTACAGACGTCAGTAAATGGATTAACTCTGCTCAGCTTTTAATTATGAACACCAGTAGCTAAAATACCTATATGCCTTTTTTATAGCTACCTCTTTCCCTGCCCCACCTTCTTTTCCTCTCTCACTTTTCCTGTAACCGTAACAGAAATGCAGAGGCACAACTAATGTTTGAGGAAAAGCCACAGCTACTCACACTTCTGATTATGGTTAAATAAGTGCACAGCATTTGAAAAATCCTCCCTAAACCCACACTGATACAATACAACAGTTACCTGATTTACACTGTTCAGACACAGATAAATAATTTATTAAACAAGGTGTATTCATTTAGCAAACCAATCCCTGTACTTCAGGGGATAGGTATTTATAATTATGGGTTTCCTTTAAAGAAAAGAAAAAAAGCATATTTTTAGAAAAGGTCTTCAAGATAAAATTTGTGAAACTCTTGTTTCAATGTTTCTTGTTTCTTCTGTCAATCAATGTTTGATTGAAACCCTGACAAAGCAAAAAAAAAAAATCTAACATCTTACAATTCTGATTTGTTTTGACATTCAGTGAAACCTTGCTTCTTTTCCCTGTAACACTAGGGAAAAAACCCAGTCAACTGCAAGTGGAGCACATTTCAGTGAAAAAAACCTACTTTATACTTTCATATAGCATTCTAGTTTCTTCTTCCACAAAAGGATTCAAACTGAAAAAAACCCCCCTGTTCTCCTATCATGAAGATAAATATTACTGCTACCCAAAACCATGCTGCAGTCAAAAAGAATATTGCACCAGGGTAACAAATGTAAAATACGGCCACATTGTTCTTCAAACATAGCCACAGCACGTTAACATTCTGTATTATTCTCTAAAATAAACACCTGTACAATTGGAACTTTTACTCACTCTTTAAAACAGCAGAGATCCAAACATGGCTTGTAAGCAAGAGGATGAGGTAGGATCTCCCCCTTTAATTTGCCATTTCTGCAGAGGGAGATTTTTAAATAAGAAGTTACTTTGTTCTTTCTTCCCCCAGTCACCCCTAGCTGCCAGCAGGTCTGCCAAATTGCCAAGCATCCTGCCACGAGTCCATACCAACAGTATCTGAGCATAACACTCCCACCAGGCTGAATACAAAACATCCGGACTAAAACATGTCACAACTCTTTACTGCATTCTAATACATCTTAACCTCTGGCTGTGGGTACAGATCTTTAATTGGGGGGATTTTCAAGACACAAGTTATTTTAAAAAAGACTTTATAAGACACAAAACAACTTCATGTAAGCCACAAAAACAACTCCATGTCAAGCTATGCAGCATGCACAGGATTTTGTGTAAAGGCAGCAAAGTTGTGGATGCCCCATTCCTGGCAGTGTTCAAGGCCAGGCTGGATGGGGCCTGGAGCAACCTGGTCCAGTGTAAGACACAACAGGAGAGTTGGAGCGAGATGATCTTTAAGGTCCCTTCCAACCCAAACCATTCTATGATTTCTGTGATAGCTGGCACCTTTTCCTACCCAAGTCACCACTTCTGATTCAGACTTTTTTGCTTCTTTCTTCACGTGGTTCAGTTAAAGAGCTGTCAATATTCTACATCTATCCCTTTGCAGAACCTTTAGTAAATACGTGAAAAGGTAAATTATAGTTGATTATAGTCTAATTTTTCCTATCTATGTATCTTTCTTAAGCAAGTGACCAGCTGTTGGTACTCATTCAGTTTCCATCTGAAAACAGCTGTGGAGTTTGGCTCTTAAAACGTAATTCACTCCATGCAACTCAGTGCAATGCTACTGGTCTCCACGGAAAACATCACTGAGAGATTAATATCGCTAATAGATTAATCAGAATCATATCAATGACAGATTAATCAACACCATTCCGGCACATTTTAGCACCTCACCATTTTTAAGAGCCAAAATAAAAGTAACTTTTCAAGTTATTCAGATGGAAACCTGAAGGTACCACACATTTCCATCGCAGAGTGAGAGTGCCGCGTTACCTGGAGCCCCAGCAGCCCTACCACCGAGCACTGTTTCTGCCTGAATGCCGAGGCTCACTCAGTGATGGGCTCTTGACAGGCAGCAACCTCGATTTCCAAACACCTGCGATGCTCTTTCCACCCCCCCCCCCAGAATACTGCAAGCATCAGGGCAGTCTTTAGGAGACACTCGTGAAACCGCACAGCTTTCCCGCTGCCTCCTAAAGCTGGCATACCTGTGCAGAACCCCAGTCATCAGCCGCCCCAGGCTCCACGAAAGCCACGGGGAACGCGGAGCTCACAAGGAGCAGAGCCCCTCTTTACCTTCTCGGCGATGCTGTACAGGACCTCATCCATCTTCATGCACGTGGGGTCCCAGTCGTGCCCGAAGCGGATGACCACGACCCGGTCCTCCTCCGACAGGATGGCCTGGTCCACCTGCCACCCATTGTGCAAGTGCGGCAGCATGTACGACATCCTGGCGGC
>VXBQ01007664.1:14632-59714 GCA_013400175.1 Phainopepla nitens | reverse complement strand
GGTGGGCTTATCCGGGCCTCAAGCGGCCCAGCCAATCAGCGCGCGTCACGGGCGTGCGCCAGGCGCTGATTGGTGGGTTCGGACGGGCGAGCCCTGTTTGAAATCCGTTAACGGCGGAGCGGCGGCCGCGCTGCTGAGGTGAGTGTGGGGGCGCGGGCCGGCCTCTCCCGGCCTCTCCCGGCCTCTTCCGGCCTCGCCGCTCTCCCGCCGACCCGCGGCCCTGACCCGCACCCGGCCGTTCGCTCTCTCCGTGGCGACGCGGCTCTTCCCCGGGCCTACTCCGAGCCCAGGTATTGGTAACGGGGCCGAGGGCTCGGCTGGGAAAGCAGGCGGAAGAGCGGCTCTGGCCGCTCAGCCCGTGGCGGGCGGGCTCGTAACGGAGCCCCGGGGGCTGATTGTGACCACCTCTTTCCCCGGGGGCTGATTGCGACCACCTCGTTCCCCGGGGAAGCCGTGGCCGGGGGTTCCCGCTCCACCGGGGGGGTCGCGGTGCTGGAGTGCCTTACGGTGGGGTGTGGGTGCCTCGGGAATGAAATAAAGTTCCGAGTCTTTAAACAATCACGAAATCTGACCAAACAGCGTATTTCACGGAAAACTCTGTGACCTCTTTTAAGTCCAAATCTTGCTTCCCGGGAAAAGGAGGGAGGCGAACCAGGCAAAGCCTGGCCCGAGTTAAAGATGAAGCATTAGGGGAGCTATTTTTACGCGGGGCTTTTTATAAGCTAGAGGACCTTCAACTTAATGTAACAATTAGTTGCGGTTGTGCTCGCTAAAAATAATTTACTTTTTCCTTGAACTTCTATTCTTAGAATGTCCCATCTTCACGTCTTCTGAAACCGGTGGGATGTTTTTTTCAGGGAGCAGGAGGTGTCAGGGCTGTTTATTTTTGGGCATGGGGGCGGGTCTGGGCCGTTGGCAGAGCGGAGGCTGTGCCGGCGCTCCCCCCTTCCACCCCTGCCGCTCCCGATGGTCTGCGGAGCTTTCTGCGGGCTCAGCTCCCACCCGGAGTTAAAGTCAAAGGCTTTGTCTCCCGGTTTGAGCGTTAAATGGTAGAAAAGCAGTGAAGCCGTTGTTGGTTTCGCGCTGCAGAAAAATCCCAGTTGAACTTTGAGTGCGGGGCACGAGAGAGGAGAGAGAAGCTGTAGATCCAGAGTGTAGGTGTGCACTTAACCCTGCTCAGGGAAAAGCAAGGATGAGGGGTGACTTTCTGAGGCTGTCAGCATCATGCAGAGGGAGTTCAGGTGATAGTTTGTGGTGGGATGGTTCTTACCAGGCTCTGGTGACAGGACTGTAGCTTCAGAGAGGCAATTACATCCCTTTCTAATGCTCCAACTTAGATGTTAACTCCTGAAAAGCATCCAGGAACTTTGGATTATTATCCCAATAAAAAACAGAAAACTCTGGGTTGTAGGACAATGAAGAAGCTGCCAGGCTGAATTAAAGCTGCCTGGTTAGTGCAGCCTGTGTTTAAGTTGTCAGTGGCAGCTGGTGTTGAAGCCCAGCAGAAAGCCCTGGAATTGCTGGAGCACGTTCCCATGCAGCTGCCTCAGCCTTGAGGAAGCTTCTCTTGCTTATTCCTGGTTGCCTGTCTTGGGTTCTGAGGCATGTGGATCAGCTGGCTTTGTATTTATCTGCTGATGTAACTTAGAATAGCCTTCTTGTGTGTCTGTTGTTGTTTATGGTGCTTTCTGGTCCTGTTAGGATTTGCCAGAAGTAACATCTGTAACTTGTGAAGCTCCAGTGGTGTGCTGTGATAAGGCATCCTCTCCAGCTCACCAGGGCTTATCTACATTGCAAGGTGGCAGGAAAGAGCAGATCTCTCTGCCTTCCTCAGGATCCAGGCTGGTTTGGGTTGGAAGGGACCTTAAAGCTCATCTTGTTCCAGCCCCCCATCACCATTCTGGGCAGAGCCACCTTCCACTGGACCAGACCTGTCCAGCCTGGCCTTCAACACTTCCAGGGATGGGGCAGCCACAGCTTCTCTGGGCAGCCCTTGCCAGGGCCTCACCACCATCACAGGGAAGAATTTCTCCCTAATAAATAATTTCTCCCATTCTAAGTCTCTCCTCTTTTACTTTGAAGCCATACCCACTTGTCCTATCCCTGCTTTTCTGTGTTCCTATCACTATCATTCTGTCCTTGCTGCTCTCCCAAACTCCTCCATTCTCTCTCCCTCTGACCTTGATTTCTCATCTTGGAATGCTGCATCCTATCTCCAACACCACAGCCTGAATGGCTGGGAGGCTTCTTTGTCCAGGCAGTTTGTGCTGTTGGCACAAAATTCACCACTACGTTGAGACAAAGACACTGAACACATCTGTGATGGAATTGTGTCAGTATTTTAAAGCTAATTTGGATTAGAGCGAGGTGTGAAGTTATTCCAAAATACCTATTGCACTTGCTGTTGGATCAGTCTTATTCTGGGATAGGAATGCTTGTTCCAATTTAGTGTAATCCTTTTTCAAAGCTAGCTAATCTAAACCATGTCAAGACACTCTTCTGGAATGTGCCAAAGTGCAGTTACTCCAAAGAAACCTGGTGTCCAGAGGAACCCACTGCCTGTTCCTCCCTGTGGATACAGCTGTGCTGCTCTGCAGGCACCTTTAGCTCAGTGAGAGAGCTGACCTAGAAAGAAAATGAAAATTTTAATTAAATAGTCACTTTATAGAAAGAATTTGGGGTTTTTTATTTTTGCAAACGAGAAGACCAGATCCTCCTTTCCTGCCTGAGCAGCTCTGCAAACCAAGTGACAGCTGATCCTGCAGAGCAGGGGTGAGGGTTCCCTGGCTGGCTGCAGACACCCGTGTCGACACAGGAGGTGATGGATGTGGGGGAGAGCAGGGTCATGCTTTAAACCCACGGGCTGTGTAGGATTACAGCGTGCCTGTAATCACGCCTGGGGAAATGCACACGGCGCCCGCTAATTAGGGAGCGTCCCTATTAATGAGGAAAAATTTCCACGCCTCCCTTGTGGTGGAGAGAAGGAATTTTGGATTGAGATAAATGTGGTCGTGCTGTCAAAACCGCCAGCGGGCGTTTTAAAATGCCTGCAGGGGGTGGGCAGCGGGGGTCGGGCTGGGCTTGGCAGAGCCTGTTTGGGGTTGCAGGTGCCCTGTGGTGGGCACAGGAGTGATAAATCACCGGGGCATTGCAGGCTGATCCCTGTCCCAGCCCCAGGGGCTGGGTGGAGCAGCAGGATGCCTCTCAGGGAGCTGCTGCTTCACCGCCAGCCCTGTCCCGGGCAGGGCTCGGAGCATCTGTGGGGATTTGAGAAGTGGATGCCATGAGTTCATCTGACTGAAATGGACTTTCTGGAGTTCAGGCACAATAACTTTTATCTCCCTGTTGTGTGTTTCAAGAAACAGAGTATGAAACCGAGGCAGTGATACAATCCTTTTCTTTTCCTGACTCTTCTCTTCTGTCTGGGATAGAGGGGGGAGAGAAGGGGTCAGCGATGAGGTCGATGATGAGGGTGGTGACACTATGGAATATGGACTCTGCACAGCAAAAAGCTGCAAACTGCAGCACTGGGCACAAGTAGCTGTGAAACATGATGCCCAGAGCTCTGACTCTGACTGGAGAGGGTGAGGGGAGAATGCAGATGACGCATTTGATTTTTAAAAAAGTCTAAAGCGTTGACAGAAATTCTATCTTGATTAAGGGCAGTAGGAAAGCATTTGATTCCAGCCATGTCTGGAGCTCAGTTACAGTTGGTTTTGGCTCCAGTTCTTCTGTTTGCCTTCTTTGGGCCCTACCTTGACATCTTCCCAGCCGTGTAGCTGGTGCTTCTCTAATAATATTCTTGCCTTTAACTATCACAGCTCTGCTCTGGGGAGCTGGAGGCTCAGTGCACCCATCCTCAGGGGCCAATGGTTGTGACCACTGTGGTACTCCCTAAACAGTGCTTTCCTTTACTCTTGATATTTTCTTATTTGAGGAACACCATCTGAGTTTTGAACCATGTGTGGTCTGCCTAGACAGATGGTTTAGGGCTGAGGCTCTGTGGGTTAGGAATATGCTGCTTTGGAATTGCTTGGGTTCATAAAAGCAAAGTTCAGGTGATTTCCTTGGGGAGTGTTTTATAACATCCTCGTGGGCTTTGCCTCACAGCTGTTCAAGGCATCAAAAAAGCACCTTTGCAAGAAGGTTTTGTTATAATTTCAGGATTTATAAGTTTGTCATTGGCTTTATTCCTGTTCTGTTGAGTTTAATATCACCTGTTGACACAGGGACTCCTCTTGCTGTCAGTGCTTCATTAATTAACTGCAGGGACTGTTTGACATGGGTCACAGTGCTCAGTTTGTTTATTGCCTGGCCAGCCTTGGGCTAGTGCTGTGGAATGCAAGAGGGCCTGACACTGCTGTCCTTCTGACTGTTTGCCCAGTAACAGTGTTCTACAGAGCCCTCTTCCTGCTTTGAAAATCAATTTATTCTATAGAAGAGCACCTGTGTCATTAGTTCTTGTTTGTAGCCCTTCAGAGAGAGGGGCTGTGCATTTACTCTGGAGTGAAACTCATCAGCTTTGTAAATCCTGTAAGGGTAAGAACTCTTCTTTGGGCGTGGTGAGGGAAGGAAGTGCAATTCAATCACTCTCTGGAAAAGCTTTGTACTTTACTTCTTAAAAAACACAATTCTAGCACTTACAGGTACAAAAAAAAAAAATCCCATCAGAACTTGATTTTCTGATAGTTTTGAACCTGCAGATGTCAACAGTGGTGAAATCTCCTTAGCTTTTCAGATCAGCAGTAGAATAAAACTCAGCATTGCTCATGAGGAGCTCTGCTCAAATGTGTGAGGTGCAAGAAGGGAGGATGTACCAAAGGCTGTCCCAGTGCCTGTCCCTAAAAACTCTGCAGAGGAAGAGGGGTGAGGGGTGATTCCACTGATACCTTGTTGTTGTCTAAAGGGCTGTAGCAGTGCAGGCAGAGGACTCGTGGGGCCAGTGTGACTGAAGATGTCTGAGCGAGAATCCCGTTATTCTTTTGATGTCCCAAACATCTGCATCAATTTTGCAACTCTGAATGAGGATGATGTACACAATGCAGACTCCTGGTTTGGTAAGTTGCTTCCAACTCCTTGAGTTGTTCCCTTGTTGGATGACACCTTGGTGTGATCCTTGTTTTGCACCTGCCTTCTGTGCCAGTTAATCATGTTAATTGCATTATTTATCATGCACAGGATTTCTTTTGTTCTTTTTTTTTTTTTTTTTTAATTTCAATTTTGTCATCTGTAACTTGACTTTGTTAACCTCATAATGATGTTCTGGGGTATTGTTAACAATTCCTAACAGTCTGTATAGTGAAAGTCTTTCTCTCCTTACAGACCAAAAAGCCAATCTGGAGAATGTCCCTCCTGCAGAAAATCTGGCACAGGTCTCACACTGCAGCCCTGCTTTTTCAAAGCCTGATGTTATTCTGTCTTCTGTGCCATCACAAGAAGTAGTAAAGAGTAAGCATGGTGTGGCAGGGAGGGAATACATTTTACCTCCTTTTCACTGACAAAATGGAGAGGCTTCTGTCTGGCTTTTGTGGGACCATCTTCATAAACTCTTAATCTACAAAGTCTCATGTGGCTTAACTTGTTGTTCTGTATGTGTGTAGATAGATGAGCTGACACTTGCCCCTTTCTCAGGTGAAAGCAATGGTGAAGCAGAATGTGCCCAGGACAACGTGGTCCCTCAGAACATTGTTGGGTCCCTGGCAACCTGGAGAGCTGCTGCCCCTACAGAGGCCCCTCAGAGGTGAATTATTTGTGTTCAGTTTGTACAGGGATTGATGATGGTGTAACTAAGCAGGTCCTTGCTCTCAGGATCTGCAGTTCTAGCTGTTCTTGGGGCATCTTGGAGCTGGAGTTCTCCAGTGTGGAGATGGTGTGTATTGGGACACCTGATCTGCTGGCTAAGCTGGAGGGGCAGTCTCTAGGGTGGAAATGTAATGCAGTGTCTCACATACTTGTCAAATGAGACTCAGCAGCACCAGGAGCTTCTGGAATGTGAGGATATCTGAAACTGAGGTGGCTTATAAAGTTTCTTTGTTTATATCTGTCTGACTTGTGCAGAACTCATTCTTGATACGAATGCAAGGGGTTCTGCATGCTCTTATAGCAAAGAATATTTAGTTTACAGATTGTTGAACTTTAATAAACTGTGCTGCGTTTGGGTTGTTGTGTTAAACACAATTTGTGTGATGGAGTTAGGGGATGCATGGGCATAAAAAGTTTTATCCAGGTCAGGTGTCTCCTCAGATCTGTGGGAAAACTGACCTCTGCTTTCTGTCCTACTCTAGACTGGCTGCAAGGCAGGGGAAAACTCAGCAGCGCAAGCAGCCGGGCAGAATCAAAGCAGAGGGAATTTCTAATGCCCTGGAAAATAAGGAAGATGTTCCACCCCTGAAGAAAATGAAAATGTATGTCATCCAAGTCCTTCTGCTTAGGGCTGGGAAAAAGGATACAACTGTTTCTTTGGAAAGGCTTTCAACCTGGCTGAGAAGTTTCTTACAGGAAGGGTAGGGGGTGGTGGCTGGTTGCTGATACTGTTTTCAGGAATAAGAAAAGGCTGCAGATGCTGAAGGAATTGCTCTGTTTGGAGGTAGAGACGTGAATGAAATAAGCATAGGCTTCTTCACCTTCTCACTCAGTGTCTGTCAGTTAGCTTTAAATTTGTCTGAACTTACCCATCTGGAAGTCATCAGGCAGTCATTAGCTACGAAAGAGTCACAGCCAAAATATTTCTCAAATTAACTTAACCACTAAAGTATCATATGGTGATAAGCTTGAGGTCAGGAGATTGAAGTGTGATCTTTGAAACATCACTGTACCTCGCTGATGTACAGTATACCTCTGTTCTCCAGGAAAGTTCCAAAAACTCAGTAATTCATCTTCCCTTCTGCAGCCTTTAGAGTACCAGTAAAAGCTGGATGGTCTGGGCCTGGGCTGAGGTAAGGCCAGCCTGGCATACCTTAGACCTCCAGGTATTGGGATGTTTTGCATGGTGGTGAGAACTGCAGGTGGTCATTTATTTAGAACACAGTTAATTCAAGGAGTTTGCCCTAACAAGTTTTTCTCTTAGTTCTGGTAACAGAGAGAAGGTGACAGAAGCATCCACAAAGAGAGAGCCCCTGCAGGATCCTGACCTCTCCCCAGGGAGAGGGAAAAGCAAACTGGCCGTGCCCTCCACGCCAACAATGTTGAAGTACGTGGCTTTCTTGTGACTTGTGTGCTAATCACAGTTGATTTAGGTGACAGTCCTGGCTGAGTGTTTTCAGCTTCAACTTAGCATGTGATGGTATCACATTTAGTAAACACTGGGTCCAGGCAACAATATTAGGATGAAATGTACTTCACTAGTACACTGTGCACAGGAAAGCTTTTGCTTTTCTTTTGAGGAAAACGTTGTTCTTCCTAATGGGTTGAGAATGCACACAGCAAATGGGTCTGCAGAATAGCAGCTAGCTGTGAGATTTCTTGAACAAACAAAACCCAAGCAGATCTCTTCTAAAGAGGATGTTTTTATAACTGGTGATTCTCCTGCAGTGGGGTTGGAGATAAGCATGTTCCTTGCACAAACATCATGCTAATAACCAGGGAAGCAGGAAGGCATATCTTACTTTTTAATGTGCTTCTGCAGGAGGACCAAACCTTCTAGCAAGGCAAAGAGTACAGAGGAGCAGGAGCTGGAAAAGATGCAGCAGTTGCAGCAGGAGGTTGTGGAGCTGCGGAAGAAGAACGAGGAGTCTCTGAAAGCAGCTATTGCTGGAGCAGGTGGGCTCTGCCTCAATTGCCAAATGAAGCTGCATTGGGCTCAGCTGGAGAGTGCTGCACAGAGCTGTGCAAGTGCCTCTGAAAACAAGCATTTCAGACTGCAGTAAATATTAGGAGCCATTTAATGTAGATCAGCCCCTAAACTGCCTGGAAACAGATGTGTTTGGGTTATGTCATGTTTTGAAAAGTTAAAGATGAGTTCTCTAAAAACTTACCTAGTTGTTAGAAATTAAATGCTTTTTCTATTTCCACAAATCCTACCCCACAACAAAAGGCTTCCACTCCTTACATGTTCTTTTCTTTTAGGACAACCCATGAAGAGACCTGTTGGTCAAGTAACGAAGCCAATTGATTTCCACTTCTGTACGGAGAATAGAATTAAACAGAATGTGGAAAGCCAGCCTGGGAACGAGTACAAGGAGCTGGACTTTGCAGCAGTACTGAGGAAGCATCCCCCTTCTCCGGTGAGAGCCAGAGTGCTGCCAGCACTCAGCTCACTGATTCTTGCCATCATCACCTCCCTGCTGCTTGTGCAACACTTGGGCTGATACCCACAGAGAGGTTACCACAGGAGAGGCAGGTGTTGTGCAAACGTGACTGCAAACTTCCTGGGTGCCTGTGTCGCCACAAGACTCCAGAGAAACCTTGTGGAGAAAGGAGCCCTTTAATGTCAGATCTTCCAGTTGTTCCCCTTTGTGCTTTAATCTGCTCAGTGCAGTTTCCCAATATAACTTGTGCATGTTCAGACTGTTAGCACCAGTGCTTAATGTGAGATGTTGCCCTCTTTGCAGTGAGAGGAAGGGACAGATTCTGTGCGTCAGAGGGGAAAGGAAATGTCATCAAAGCCTCCTGGCCATGCTGACTGTGGTTTTCTGTCTCCAGGTGCGAATGCCAAAGGGACCCACGATCCCCAAACCTTTCAATCTGTCCCAGGGAAACAAAAGGAAATTCGAAGAAGCCACAACAGAATATGTATCCTTTGCTGAGCAGGTAGAAGCATTCCAAAAACGCACACCCCCTCGCTACCATTTGAGGAGCAGGAAATCTGAGGAAGGTGAGTGATCCTGGCTGTGTCCACAGACATGGTGGTAGAGCAAGAGATGCTTTGACTACTCTGAGCAAATGGCCTGTGTCTTTCCATTAACTGCTGGTCTCTGTAACTTGGATTTGTAGGCTCAGTTTCAAAAAAGCCAGTGAAGGCTCGGCCCACGCACCCCAAAACACCAGTGCTGCGAACAAAGCACCGCTTGAGACCTGTCACCTGCAAAACTGCTGCAGAGTTAGAAGCAGAGGAAGTAGAGAAAATTCAACAGTAAGTAAAGGCTTACTCTAGTCCTCCAGGGAATGATTGTACCACACTGGAAATATTTTTCAGGTAGCAAAATATCATGTCTCTGGAATACCCTTTTTGTGTAAAAGAATGAGTAGCATACACCATTGAGATTCCTTTAGGTTGTTCATAAATCTTCAGCTCTGATTGTAGGGAAGTGAAATATCAACAATTTATTTTGAAGAAAGTGCTCTTAAGAGAGCTGATCTTGGATTGAGTACAGCTTATGATGAGTCAAGTAAACCCAATATGGCAATGCAGCCTGCATGCACTTCAAAACTTGCCTGTAGGCAAAGGTTTGGATTTCTGGGAAAACAATCTATAAGATTTTTCTTATTAATTTTGCTGCTTTGAAGGGAAAGGAAGGATTGCTAACCAGAGCTGCACACTCATGTGCAATGTACAGTTGGTGACTGCCTCAATTTTTCCTGCATAGGTACAAATTCAAAGCACGAGAAGTCAATCACAAAATCCTTGAGGGTGGGCCACTCCTGCCCAAGAAACCCCCTGTGAAGGAGCTCACCCAACCCATCAGCTTTCAGTTGGAAATAGAAAAAAGGATTCAGGAGCGTGAGAGTAAGAAGCAGCAGGAGGAAGAGCGCTTCGAATTCCATTCCAGGCCATGTCCCACAAAAATCCTGGAGGATGTTGTGGTAAGAAGTTTAATAACTTGGGAATTGGACCTCAGGTGGCAATGAGCTTCAAAATGTTTGTAGCTGTGTTGCATCACGTGTTTAATGATCTTAGTAAATAATGTCTGTCATTAGGTAAGAACCGCAGTAGGTACGTTCTGTGCTGTCAGTTTGTTTCTCTGAGGCATTTTCTTGGCACTTGGCCTTGGGTAACTCCTTACTGGCTTTTCTGAACAGGGTGTTCCAGAGAAGAAAGCACTTCCTGTTACAGTCCCCAAGTCTCCAGCCTTTACCTTGAGAAGCAGAACCCGCGTGTCTGGCAGAGAGGAAGAAAAGGTAACAGCTGTGATGAGGCTGGGGCCAGGCCCAGGTCTCACTGCAGTGCCTGCCCTGCCTCTGGATGTGGTGGGATGCTCTGGGGCTGGAAGCCCCTTCCTTCCCTCCTGTGGGCAGTCCCTTCAGTGGTTACCTTTGCCTGTGGCGTTCACTTCAAGCAATCTGGTTATTGCTACTTATTTTACAGAAACTGAAATCTCAAAAAATGAAGTAGTTTAAATGCCAGGACACTGATGAGGGTTTCTGAGGTGTTGCTGCTATGAATGAGAAAAGTATACTGCTTAGATTTCTCATCTTTCCCTATTCTGTCACTGAAGGCACTAAAATATTACACATGACCTTCTCCCTGAGGTGGGGAGCAGGATTCTGAAAGCTTCACATCCTTCTTCCTTTCCTTCTTGTCAAGAGGATATTAAATAATTACAGTCTAATTTGGATGAGTACTAGAATTGAGAGTGGTTTCAAAAAAAGGAAGAATTTGGCCTGTGGTTCAGGATGCCATTAAACTGGTACTTTTTGGATTCCTAATTTTTACAGTGTCCACTGTTTGCATGACCCTGCTGTGCCCCTTATTAAAGGAGCTCATTCAAAGCTCTTTGTGGCTTTGCTTGGCAGGAGTTGCAGTCTATCCAAAAGTAAAAAAATCATATTCTAATGCTGATATCCCTTTAGGAAAAAGAGGAGGTGGGTGTGATCAAAGCTAATCCTATGCCACATTATGGAGTGCCCTTCAAACCCAAAATGCCAGAGCAGAGACATGTGGAAGTTTGCCCCTTCTCTTTCGATGCCCGGGACAGAGAGCGACAAATACAAAAAGAGAAAAAAATAGAAGAACTACAGAAGGAAGAGGTAAGAATTAAAAGCTATCCTGCATGTCACTCTTTCAGTAAAAAGAGTGTGACAAGATTTGCTGTTGTCTATTAAAATTCCAAGGAAAGGACAAGAAATATTTTGAGTTGTTTATTTCAGGTGCCAAAGTTCAAAGCGCTGCCTCTGCCTTACTTTGACGAAGTTAAACTGCCAGAAAAGAAGGTCAAAACCCCAACTCAGCCTGAACCATTCCATCTGCATGTGGATGAAAGGGGAGCTGCTAAGCTCCAGAGCTGGAAACTGCAGGTAGGATGAAAAGAATAATGGGAATGACCAGACTTAAAGCAGCTAGTGGAGTTGTGGTTGACTACAGAAACTGTCCTTGAATCAAATCAGTAGCTGAGTTGGAGCAAGGAATTTTTCTGTACTTGGCCTGACACTTGTGCTATGGGTTAAGGATTGATCAATGGTTTGTTTTTATTTTTATCACTTTATGGTAAATGATGGGATTTACCACAACAGTATGAACAGCTGTGGGGTGTTTTCTATGCAGCTGAATCCCTTTGCTGACTGTCCCCAGGAATTTATTGATACATAAATAATATACTGTTTTTCTCATGTGTAGTCTGCAGTGGGCACCTAAAACTTTCTTTAGACTATTTTTGGCAAAGTAACTGTCAGGCAACAAGTGACCCCACCTTTTGCATTATAATTTTCTATGGAAATGGTTTGACTAAGTCAGTGTGGTTTTCCCAGTGTGGGAGTGCTGCAGTCTGGGTTGTGGGGAGCTGATCTCCTTCTGCCTGGCACCTGATGTGCTCTCTTCTCTTGCAGCTTGAAGAAGACTTGAAAAGGCAGAAAGAGGCAGCATGTTTTAAAGCTCGTCCCAACACAGTGATGTACCAGGAGCCTTTTGTGCCCAAAAAGGAACATAGGATGCTGTCAGGTAGAGTTGAAAGTATTTGCTACATGGGCTTGGCTGATAGCTCAGAGCTGATGCAATTAAGTGATGTTTTTTCTGGCTGTTGCCTCTTCTTCATCAGCACAGCCAATAGTGCCTTGCATTTAATCAACTAATTGCCTAACAGCTTGTGTCCCCTGGGAGCAGGGGGATTTCCTCTCCGCCCCCCTGTCCTGCTCCAGCATGGCAGCTGTATTTAGCAGCTCTGCTGCAATTGGCAGATGATTGATGTGTGCCAGCTCAGGATAAGGGTACTGAGAATGTGAGGAGCTCCCTGCAGAGACAGCTGGCATTTCTGTAGAGCTGTCACTCTTTCCCTCCCGTTTCTAATGAGATGAAGGCATCTACTGCTTGGGTAGGCTGAGATTTGTAGAGCATAAAACCAGCCAAAAGCTTGTTTGTACTAATAATTGTGTGCTTGCTCCCTCCCATGAGACCACCCATGACGGGGTGACGTCTGCACTAACACTGCTCACGTCTAGGAGTAAAGCTTTCTCTTTTCCTGAAGCCTGGAGGTATCTCCTAACCACCCTTGCCAAGAGGAAGCTCTCCAAAGGGAGGCTTCCATTGACATTAGTAATGCTCTGCTTTACCTGACTGTCTTTGAACCAATGTTATCTCCTCTATTTCTAAACTTAGAGAGCCTTTCTGGTTCTGTAGTTCCTGAAAGCTTTGAGCTGGCAACAGAAAGAAGAGCAAAAGAACGGCAAGAATTTGAAAAGCGATTGGCAGACGCAGAAGCCTTAAGGGAGAGGTATGAGGAGAAGATCAGGCAGCAAGAAGAGGAGCGTGAAAAGGAAGAAGTTGCTAAGCTAAGGCAAGAAATGGTAAGTGAGCTGTTTCTGAGTAAGGGCTGTAAAGTAACCCAAAGGAATGTGGGAATATCCTTACGGAGCTAATGTCACTCTTGAGCTGTGCTAAAACTGCCTTTTCAAGGTTCCCTTTTGCAAATTGATGACTCACTAACTTCACAACTGGTTTAAAAACACCAAACCTACAAAACTGTGCAAACAAAGAAGGCAGCTGTGCTGAGATGGCTGAGTTTTGGAGCTGCACGTGTGTAGTTATCAAAGCAGATTGATCTTCGTAAAACACACAACCCCAACATGTGCTGTGCATTTTCCCACTGCCTCACTCATGTGCCCAGGGTGGCGCGGTGGTCTCAGGCAGATGCCTGCCTTCACCTCATCCACAGCTCACCTGCAAATTTCAGCTTCATAACTGCAACCATTTGCTTTGTTTTGCCCTTGCTTATGTTTATTTTTCCACAGGTTCACAAGGCAAACCCAATACGCAAATACCGCAGCGTGGAAGTGAAGCCCAGTGATCAACCACTGACTATGCCAAAGTCTCCCAACTTCTCAGACAGGTTCCGATGCTGATGAGCATCCACGTGATAACTGGAGGGAGATCCCATCCCTCTCCACTCCCTTGGGAGGAAAGAGGGAGCAGTTGTTTTTCCATGACTTGCTCAGTCTGAACTCCTGTGCTCGGTTGGTTCCATTGTTCTACTGAGTAGTTAAACTCCACCTGAGCTCATGGCATTTCAGCAGTGCCTCCTGGCTTTGCTGTGTATCCAGACCCCATCTTCTCTAGAGACTAAACCAAGTTTTGATATTGCATACAGATATTGTGTACCTAACTAAATAAAAATTCCTAATCTGCTCGCTGTCTCTAGCAAGTGGGCTGAAGCCCTTTCCTGCAGAGGAGTTTCTGGTAATGACTGACCACACAGATGTGTGTGTGCTGTCTTGTGTTTGTACACTAAGTGCTATTTTCAAGTGTCTGGTTTTTAGCCTTTTAGTCTACATTTAGCTTGAATTGTGTTAAGTAAGGTTCCTTCAAACCAGTGTAGTGTGCATCTGGCCTTCCTTGTTGATGTTTAGATGACCACCAAAATAAATCTTGTCCACGCTTAAAAGTAGGTTTTTTTGTGTATATTTAGAGCATTAAACCATCTTGCTGTTTTATAGCTGAAGTCCTTCTATTTAGGGAACCATTTATGTGGCAAGTGACTTGCTGTGAGCTGCTGCCTTAGCTCCTACCAGTGCAGGTCTCCTGGCTACAGAGCCATCAGCTTCTCTGGCCAGTTTGGGCAGCAAGCAGAGCTAAATACAGCCCAAGTGCTCAAATGTGCTGGAGGACAAAGCTGCTGGCATTGTGAAGAGTGGACACATCAGATTAAAGTTTTAATAATTATTTCTTACTTAGTATTGTGCTCTGATTTCCTACCTCTATATTTTGCTGAAACACCCGTGAGCAGGGCTGCTTGCTACTCTTATGCCACTTAGAAGAGAGCAGGAGGGGGGAAAGGGAAATTTAGAGTTAATTTGTCCTAACTGGACAAACTTTGTTTGGTGGTTATGGAAAACATCTTTTTGTTCAGATTTTTGGGTGAAAAAGAGTTCAAACTTGGTGTTAGACTCCAGTTAACACCAAGGTTAGAGGTATTGTCTCATTCTTGCCAAAGTACATCAAGCAATTGCTATTTTACTCCTAGATTAAGAGAGGTAACAGTGGAAGAATGTCCTTAGAGACCTAAATTCCAGGATGCACATTTATTGCACCTGAGGGATGATGTTTCTGCAGGAATTCTCCTAAAAAGTGCAATGCTCTTTTGAGAGATGAGAGATGTCATTGCAGAACAGCTGGGGTCTCTATGGGAGTGTTTCAAAATGCACCAGCCTCAAACTTCAGTGCTGGGTTTAAAAGGGGGAAAAGCCACCCACACTGAAATACAAGGGTCCTTTAAAAAAATTAAAGGTTTTGTGCAGTTAGGAACTGGAGAATGAGAGGCTTGGGAGAAGTGTGTTGGTACTAAAAGATTAATGACCTGTGGCAGTGTGGTTCTTAGAAATGGTGAGCTCAGATATGGCTCCATTTTGTTCAAGTTTCAGCTTTTTCTTCCCTTCTCATGGAGATCTTTGTGTTGCTGTGGCAGAGGTTGGCGCAAAAGCTTGATCTAATCATCCAGTCTGCCTTCATCCACATTTTTCTGACTTTGCTTATAGCCCTGTGTCACTGAGCTGAGAGTTACAGGACAGCCAGAAAAACTGCTGTCACTGCTGCAGTGACAATTTGCAGGAGAGGCTGGAGCACAAGGGACATGCCAGCATCCTCTTCTTGAAAATTAAAATCCTTGTGGATCTGACCTGTCTGCCTTAACCCAATTTCTGTCATTGTGGAGCTGTTCCCTGAGATCTGCTGCTGGATGGGGACATCACAGGACCTCAGCTGTGCTGTCAGGGAGCCCTTGCTTTTTCCTCAAGTGCCAGCTCTGGAGCAGGCAGCGTGTGGGGCAGCAGGAGCAGCAAATATTTATGATGAGTCAGGGGAAGCTGGAACGATGATGAGCTGCTAAAGAATGTGAAGGCAAGCAGGATCATCAGGCCGTGGAACTGGAGCAGCCACTGATTCCTGAAGGATGAAGCAGCTGGATTTCCCTGATGGCCCTACATGGCCTCTTGTGCCTTGAGGAAGGGGCTATGTGCCTGATAGCTTGGCAGTATTTTTTCCCCAGTGGTATCATTTGGGTCTAATAAAAGACATTACATCTTCCCCCAGCCATGGCCTCTTGTATTGCCCACGCACTGCAAACAGGGGCAGGAGCCTCAGGCAGCTGTGCCTCCAAGGGTCTGGGGTGTTTGTTTGAGCTTGGAGTCACCCACCAGGTTCTCACGGGCTGGGGTCTGGGACCTGTTCTCCTCATTAGGAGGGAAGTGGTGACATGGTGGGAAAACTGCTCTAGTGTACAAAGTATAAAAATCATGTCCTGAAGGAGCTGGATTTTTGGAGAGGATGGGATTTGGCCAAGGCTTCAGCAGGGAAATGGTGGCAGGTGATTTTTCTGCTGCGGAGAATGAATTTACAGGGATTTAACTAAGTGCTGTTCCAGCACCTCCCTTTAGAGTCAGGGTAGGTTGAGAAACTGATGTGAAAGCTGTATTCTCCCTGTGGATTTTGCAAAAACAGTTTTGTATTTCAGTACTCAAAGCCCATCACCTTTACATGCATGCCATGAGAGCAAGGAGAGGGAGATGGGAGAAGATCTGGGTACAAAATCTTCCTCTGTTCCCTTTCTAGTTCAGCTGTACTCAATTTGTTATCAAAATAATTTGCTGAACACAGAATAGAGCTGGAACTTAAAGGCAGCCAGTGTTTTCCTGGACTTTCATGTGAAATTGCAAGATCAAATTATCTGGTGAATAAATTCTTATGAAAAGCCTTGATGATGCTCTCAAATCACAGCTTTGTTTCTCCCTTCTGTCTCCACTGTGAAACTTCTGCAGCTGCTTGTGTGACCTGGCCTGAACCTGGCAAGAACTCCTGGACCTGGGCAGGTCCTGGTGCTGCTGCTGGTGGCCACATCTCTCTGGATGCTCTTTTGATGGTGTTGGGATTTTTCCTCGTCTTTCCCCATCACCTTGCTGACACCTGTCATGACACGATGGCAGCTCGTGGTGGAAGCCCTGGCTCTGATGGAAGCAGTTAAGCCAGACGGCCCGGCTGGTTTGTGTTTCAGCAGCATGGCTGGGATTCAGGTGGGGATGTTGTTGAGCCTGCCCTGCCGCTCGATTTAGCTGGGGTGTAGGGTTTCCCGGGAGAGGGCCGGCTTTGGCCCCGCACAGCCTCCCTTCCCAGGGTGAACGTAAAGGTTAAAGTGTGCTGCCGCAGTTGTGACAACGGCGTCGCCAGGGAACAGCGCGCTTGAGGCGCTGCCAGATAGCCCCAGGACAGGCTGTTTCCCAGCTGCAGCCAGTGTAGGCTCTGGCTTAAGTTCCTGAATGGGAAGGGAGAAAAAAAAACCGCCAATGCCAGGCTGAGAAGCCTGGGTGGTGACTGGTTTGCAGAGCCCCAGAGCACTGCTGCTCCTTGGGCGTGTGGTTTTGGACCAAGGCATCTGAAATCTTGGGTTGCAACAGATACTGCCCTTCAATTCTACAATTCCTTCTTCCCAAAGATCTAATTTCAGCTTATTTCTCTCTGCCCACAAATGAATTTTATCTGTAATAATGCCAAACCATGGTCACCCACTGCCTGTGGAGAACCTTGGCTCCCTGGTACCCATGCCCAGGGCTTTGTTTCCTCACCTTGTCCCAGGGATTTGTGCCCAGATCAACCTTGCTCCCAGGGAGTGTGGAAGATTGCAGGCATCCCAGGAAGGCTGGCTGGTGTCCAGGTGCTTGCTCCTGCTCTCCTTGGAGAATTTTATCCCAGTGTCCACCACACCAAGAGCTCCAAGGGGGCTGTGGGGCATGTCTCTGGCTCATGGGCTCCTGCCTCGTGCCTGGGCATGGATGTGCTCCTTCCACCTGGGGTTTGCCAGGAGGGTGCAGAGCTGAAGGCTGGCGGAGTGGTGGCAGTATGTGCCTGAAGTGACACTGGTGGCCTCCAGGTGCCTGGCAGCCCTCGGCTGGAGGAGGAGAGAGGCAATTCCAAACTGTATGTTGGCGATGACAGTCCGTGGGCAGAGTCCCTGCTGGCCTGGCTCAGCATCTGGCTAGTTATTCCTGACTGTGGCCCCACAGAGGGCAAGGTGGGGGACTCTCACTTGTCACAGGGGTGGTGGCTGTGCCAGGACTGGGCAGCGTGTGTGTCATTGTCACCAAGAACTGTGGCTGCTGATGGTGCTCCAACCTCTGCTTGTACACAACTGCATCAGCACATCAGTGAGCTGGAGCTGTGTGCCTGCATTATCCCTGCATTATCTCTGCTGTCCTCATCACATTCCAGGTCCTGCCATGGATTTCAGGAAAGGAGCTGGCCTTGCTGAAGCCACAAATCCAGCTGTGAAGGCTGGAGCAGGAGAGCTCCGTATCTGCTCAGGAGTCCCCGGCTGTGTCCCACCAAGCGAGTGTTGCTCTTGCATTGAGGTGTTGATGGTGGGTGCCTCAGGCCAGGGCAGGAAGGGGTGGGACAGCAGCACCTCAAGGACTGAGGAACAACTGTGTTCCCATCCTGGCTTCTCTCGATTTCAATGCCACACGTGAACCACTGGCAAAGTCTGACCCCAGGCCATGGCACACAGATGCTGGTGGCTTGCTGGGAGCTGGGATTTGTCAGTGTGGAGCAGAAGCACTGCCTGAGCAGTGTTGGTCCTCCTGAGAGGAGCTGCAGGCAAAATGAGCATTGCTCTTGTGGGGCTTCTGCTGCTTGTTGGTGGCATTGACCCAGCTCCATCATGGATGGCACTGGCCAGAGCAGCCTCTCCACCTCTGCTGCTCTAGCCTCCAGCCCTGCCACAGACAAGATTTAAACTAAGGAGAAAGCAAAGCAAGGTTTAAGCATCTGGGTTTGGTGTCTGGCAGGACCTGAGCTTTGTGGCTCAGGAGTGGGGAGCTGGAAGGCAGGAAAACGCTGGCAGCTGGCAGGGGCTGAGGCTGGAGGAGCCCAGGGTAACCTCAGCCTCCTTGGGGGCACCTGGCCAGCCTGGGCCTGGGGAGAGTCCCACTCCTCCAACAACTCCAGGATTCAGCCCCAGGCAGTGCCTGAGGTGTGTCCTGGGGTGCAGGACTCCAGAAGGAGCTGGCAATGCCTGTGCAGCACCCCTACACACAACCCAACCCCTCTGGAGCCTCCAGCTTCTCTGTTTTTTTCCCTGATTCCCAAAACACTTGATTTTGCAGAAAACAATTCTTTCAACTGGTTCCTAGGGAAGGCTGCAGCCGCTGGCCAGTGCCCAGTTCCCAGCTGCTGTCACCTTCATCAAGGCCCAGTGGCAGTGCCCAGAGGTGCCACATCATAACCACAGGGTCCTTTGGGGCCACTTTCTCAAAGGGCCAGTGCCAGTGGGCAAAGCTGGCCACAGCTCAGCACAGTCACCAGCACCATCACCAGCTGCTCCTGGCCACCACCCCCATGGGTTGGCCAGTGGCCACCTTGTGCCACCTGTGGGCACCTTGGAGGGCCTTAGCAGCCTGGACCTTGTGCAGCTCAGCCAGGCCACCCTCATGGGTCGGTTTTGGGGTGCCACAGTGTCCAGTGCCAGCCCTCCCTGTGGGGCTGTGCTGGAGCAGGAGGCAAGTCCGTCCCTGTCCCCTGCCCCTTGTCTGCGTGTCCCCAGCCCACGGGGGACAGGCGAGAGTGGCGTGTCCTTTGAACGGGCTCCAGCAGTGACAGGTGCAGGGAAAGGCGAAGTGGGCCGGCTCCCGCTGCTGTAAAGGATCCTCCTCTGCCCGCACTAATCCGGCTCCGTTACAGCCGGGATAGAAGAGGCTGCTCCCTGCGGCGCTGCCACAGTGCGGATGCTGCCCCCCTGACCACCCGCCACACCAGGACCCAGGTAACGGGGCCGGGGGTCTCCGTGGCTTCTGACGTGGGGCATGGTGGTAGGGGGTCCTGTGGAGCCCCCCAGCCCTGGGCAGGACACCTCCATCCCCACGGGCTTCCTGTGCTGAGCTGTGGGATGTGGGAATGCTCTCCCAGAGACTGCTCTGCTACACCTCTTGTTCCAGTAGACCAGGCAGCAACTTTGCTCTTACTGGGATGGTCGCTGGTGGGTTTGTTCTGGGGCTGGGCTGTCCTGGGCTCTGGACGGCTGCACAGGGGGGTGTTTTGGGACAGGGTGAGGAAAGATGATCAGGGACAGGAGGGCAGTGGAGCCCAGGGGAGAATGGGGATTTGGGGATCAGGTGCTGGGCTGGAGCCCAATGCAGGTACAGGTGCCCTTGGCGGAGCTGGTTACCCCTGGGCAGGGGGACAAGCAACGCTGGTGGCTGCTGGGTGCGGGTGGCCCCTGAGCAGACAGGGTTTGCCTGCATGGCTGGTGTGGTAGAAGGGCAGCAGTGGTGGGGCCGTGCCGGGAATGCTCACCTCTCCTGATCCCCACTGCCAGCCCGGGGCCAGAGCCGCTGTCTCCTGCCCTGCCACGGTGGGACGTGGCCTTAAATTGTCGCCCTGGCACGTCGGAAGCCCCAGGCACCCGGTGACAGGTGCCGGGGTCAGGCCATCGATCAGTCACCGCGGGGCAGATATCGGGGCACAATGGGACGGTGCCGTGGTGGCCACGTGGGGTCCCTGGCTCGGTGCCACCAGCCCGGGAGCCGCCGGCGGGGCGGCGGAGGCACAGCTCCCGGCTGGACGGCAGCAGCTCATCCCTGCAGGAGCGGAGCCACTGCCCCAGTCCTGTTGTCCCCTCTACAGGGCGTCGGGTCCGGCGAGCCCTCAGCTGCTGCTTTCTCTCCCGCAGGAGCCTCGCCGAACCGGGAGCACCGCAGGGCAGCTGCCTCCCTCCTGGAGCGTCCCATGGAGCGGGGCGGAGGCGCGGATTGTGCCGACACTGGCGGGGCTGGCGGCACGGCCCCCGCCGAGGCCGAGGGCAGCGCAGCTCCTGCAGCTCCCCGGGCTGCCCAGCCCCAGGCGGGGACAGTGCCAGCCACCACTGTGACACAGGACGAAGGCACAGATAAGCCTGGGCAGGAGAAGGCTGCAGGTGAAGGGAAGACAGAGCCGGAGCAGGAGACATCTATGGCTGCTCCAGAGCCCCAGGATGGACGGGAAGCAGTTGCAGGAGAGGAGGCTTCTGCTGTGCAGCATGATGGAGGACAGGCAGCATCTGATGAAGGGCTGGCAGCATCCACTGGGGAGAAGGTGCTGGCTGCCACCGAGGCCCAGGGTGTAGGGAAGGATAAGAAAGATAAGCCCGGGAAGAAGAAAGCTCCAGCTGCAGGAGAGCTCAAAGGAAGAAAGGCTCCAGCTGCTGCAAAGGCTAAAGGGAAGGATGAGCCCGTGGAGGGGAAGAGCCTGGCTGTAACTGAGGCACAGGATGGAGGAAAGGACAAGCCCAAGAAAGAGGAAGCACCTGGTGGGTCAAGGGCTGAGAGTGGTGGAAAAGCAGAGTCTATGGAGGAGAAGACTCTGGCTGCAGAAAACTCTGAAGGAGGGAAAGCAGAACCTATGGAAGAGACAGCCTTGGCTGCAGCTCAGGCTCAGGATGGAGGCAAAGGAGAGCCTGCAAAGGAGAAAACCACAGTGGTTGCAAAACAGGCGGTGCCAGCCACTGCTAAAGCTCTGGATGAAGGGAAGCAAGATGCAAAGGCAGAGCAAGCTCCAGGTGATACCAAGCCTGCAAAGGAGAAAACCACAGCTGTTGGAAAGGAGAAAACCACGGCTGCTGCAAAGGAGAAGGCCCCGAATGCTGCAAAGGCTCAGAGTGGGGAGAATAAAGTGGTAAAGGCAGAAAAAGCCCCAGCAGTTAAAAAGGCTCTGGATGGACGCAAAGAGGAGCCTACAAATGAGAAGGCTCCAGCTCCAGTGAAGGAGAAAGCCCCAGCTTCAGTGAAGGAGAAAGCTCCAATTCCTGCAAAGGAGAAAGCTCCAGATGCTGCCAAGGCTCAGGACGGAGAGAAGGCAGCAGCAAAGGCAGAGAAAACACCAGCTGAAAAAATGGCTCAAGGTGGAGGCAAAAAAGAGCCTGCAAAGGAGAAGACCCCAGCAGCTGTGAAGGTGCAGGATGGGGAGAAGAAAACTACAAAGGTGGAAAAATCCACAGTTGCACCAAAGTCTGGGGATGAACGGGAAGATCCTAAAAAGGAGAAGGTCCTGGCTGCTGCAAAGGCTCAGGATGTAGGGAAGAAAGCTGCAGGGGTGGAGTGTCCCACACCTGGAGCAGAGGCTGGGGATGGGGCTGTGGAGCCCACGGAGGCAGCGGCCATGGCTGTGGTGAAGGCTCAGGGTGAAGGGGAGGAAGTGTCCAAGGGGACAGAGGGACAGCCACCAAGGATCCCCGAGCCCCCACGCCCGGCTCTGCTGCAGAGCCTGAGCTGCCCGGCTGCCTGCCACAGGTACCCACACCCTCCTGGGGTGGGGGGATCCCCCTCGCTGCTCCAGGGAGCCCTGGGCCTCTGGGTGCTGGCCTTGGGCTCTGCTCACCTCCCGCTCCTGCTTCCAGGGAGGAGCAGCCCTGGGCAGAGGTGGCAGGGATGGAGACAATAGAAGAGGAGACCACGGTGGTGGAGCCAAAAGAGGGTCCAACAGAGCCTGGCTCTGGCCCGCCAGCCCTGGGGGTCCTGCAGCCCCTGGAGCCCCCCAGCGCCCCTCAGGAGAGGACATTGCCCAGTGCCACAGGGCAGCCCCCGGATCCTGCTGGGGTGGTGGAGCAACCTGGACCTGAGGTGCAACCGTCTTTGACAGAGGCAAAGCCACCCCCCAGCCCCTACCTCACCCCTGATTTTGGGAAGGAAGATCCTTTTGAGATATTGGGTAAGGCCATGAGGTACCTGCCTTTTCCTTATCCCCTGGATGCTCTGTGGAGTGACAGCCTGGGAACCCCATGGCCCTGCCTGCTGCCCACACTGCCCTCTGTGCTGCCAGCTCCTGTCCTTGGCTTGTCACCTGTCTGGTGGCCTCCAAGATACCCTTTCACTGTAAACAGGGCTAAATACATCGTGTCCCTTCCTGGCCTGCTCTTGCCACACTGATTGTGAGGAAGAGGAGGCTTGGGAGTGACAGTGACTGTCTGGCTGGTGGCAGGGGACAGCATGTCCCCGTGTCCTGCACCACTGTCCTTGTGGGGATGGCAGGGCTTGGAGGCAGTGGGTGCTTGTGGGGATCCCTGTGAGGCTGGGTCCTGCTCTCAGCCGGGAAAGGGTGGCTCAGGAATGTGTGCATGGGGTGCCCCGTGAGTGCGATTTGTCCTGGGAGGGTGAGCAGGAGGTGGTGGCATGGAGGGGGATTGGCCTGGAGAGAGTGACAGACAACATCATGGCCTGGAAAGGGTAAATGTGACATGTGGGTTGGTGGGGGTGGCTGTCATGAAGTAAGGTGGGTGCCATGCACTGGGATGGGTGCCATGGGGCAGGGTGGGTGCTGTGGAACAGAGTGCCATGGAGGGGAGTGAGTGCCATGGAGCAGGGTTCTATGGAGCAGGATTGGTGCCATGCAGCAGGGCAATGCTGTGGGCAACAGCGAGGGGCCCTTCAGGGGTTACTGCGCCATCCAGTGCAGCCCCAATCAGGAACCTCTGGCTCATAGCCCAGCACTCAGTACCTGGCCACATCCTGCACCCACAGGCTTGGCTGGGTGCCTGTCTTCACTCCAGGGCAGCCCAGGGTACCCAGAAGTGGGGTCCCTGGACAGCAGATTCCCTTCTCAGCTCATCCTTTGTCTCTGGGCAGACGATGTCCCCCCGCCACCAGCGCCCTTTGCCCATCGCACCGTCACCCTGCGCTCCGCCAGCGTCAGCTCCCAGTTCAGCCTCAACTCCAAGGACATCCTGGGGGGGTAAGGAGGGGCCCCAGTGCTTCTTCTGGCACTGTCCCAAGCTGCTCTCCAGCCTTGGGCAATGGCCTTGAGTGGGTGGGACTCCCCTGGCCATGATGGGTGGGTGCCTCGGGCAGGATGGGTGCCTCGGGCAGTGCAGAGCAGCACCACAGTGCAGCGTGAGGGTCCCCAGTAGCCTGGGTGACTGATGGTGTGGGCACTTCTCCCTCTCTCCCTTCCTCCTTCCCTCCACAGGGGCAAGTTTGGTGAAGTTCACACGTGCATAGAGAAGGAGACGGGGCTCAAGCTGGCAGCCAAAGTGATCCGGAAGCAGGGAGCGAAGGACAAGGTCTGAAGGATGCCGGGCAGGTGGTGGCACTGTTACACTCTGTGTGCCCCTGGTGTGGGGACACAGCCTGTCCCAGGGGCACAGCCAGGGCTGACATCCCACACTGGGGCTCTGCCTGCAGGAGATGGTGCTGCTGGAGATCGACGTGATGAACCAGCTGAACCACCACAACCTCATCCAGCTCTACGATGCTATCGAAACACCCCGGGAGATCATCCTCTTCATGGAATTGTGAGTGCCCCTGCCTACCTTGGGGCTGTCCAACCCCAAGTGATGCATCCCACCCTGCCTCTGCTCAGCACCTCCATGGTGGAGCTGGGCCAGAGTCCTCAGGAGGGCTCTACAGGAGGATGGCTTGGGGCAGGGAGCCCCCCCAGAGTGACCCCATGCTCCATCCTCGTGCAGTGTGGAGGGTGGTGAGCTCTTTGAGCGGATCATCGACGACGACTACCAGCTGACGGAGGTGGACTGCATGGTGTTCGTCCGGCAGATCTGCGAGGGCATCCGCTTCATGCACCACATGCGCGTCCTCCACCTCGACCTCAAGGTGCGGGGCTGGGGGCTGGCAGTGACAGGGCCAAGGGTGACAGCAGGACACTGGCTAGCACTGGGAGGGATGCCTGTGGGTCAGCAATGCTCTGGTGTGGGTCAGCTGCAGGGCCCACGGGCTGCTGTGCAGTGGGGATGTCCTCTCTTGGTGGTGGGGCAATGGTCACCCTGTCCCCACAGCCGGAGAACATCCTCTGCGTCGCTGCCACCGGGCACATGGTGAAGATCATCGACTTTGGGCTGGCTCGAAGGTGAGGTTTTGTTTGTCAGCTCTGTCCTTCCTCCCTGCTCCCCTTCCACCCTTCATCTCTGTGTGCCTGTGGGTACCAGGAGCTGCTCTAGGCCATTACTTTAGCCACAGCACTCCCTCACCAGCTAGAGGGGGCAGCATCTGCCGAGAGAGGGGCAGCGGTTTGGGGGAGCAGCCTGTCTCCCTTTTGCTGACTTGTACCCTCCTCGGCTGCAGGTACAATCCCAACGAGAAGCTGAAAGTGAACTTTGGCACCCCTGAATTCCTCTCCCCTGAGGTGGTCAACTACGAGCAGGTCTCCTACACCACGGACATGTGGAGCATGGGCGTCATCACCTACATGCTGTACGTCAGGGCTGGGACGGGGCTGCTAGTGCCATGCTGGGGAGCTGTGGTGCTGGGGCACAGCTCCCCTGGGTGCAGAGTTGTCCCCAGGCACCTGGCTGCTTGGTGGCCGGTGGGAGGTCCTGGATGGGGAGATGGCTGTGTGGGGCTGGGGGGCATGAAGAGGCTCAACCCGGCTGCAGGCAGGAGCACAGGACGGTGGCAGCACATGCCTGGAACATCCCTGGCCAGACTGGCTCTGTTCTAGGGGGTCTGGGAGGTGCTGAAGCCTGAGGGCACCTGACTCCTCACCTCCCTGCACCCCCAGGCTCAGCGGCCTCTCCCCCTTCCTGGGTGACGATGACACCGAGACACTCAACAACGTCCTGGCTGCCAACTGGTACTTTGATGAGGAGACCTTTGAGAGCGTGTCCAATGAGGCCAAGGACTTCGTCTCCAACCTCATCATCAAGGATAAGAGGTGTGAGGCTCCATGGGTGAGGTGTGAGGACCATGGGGTCCTGGGATGGGTTTCCCCAGAGCCCACATTCGGCCTCTTCACCAGGGCCAGCAGCATCCCCTGGGTCCAGCTGAATTAACCCCATGGGGCTCTGCCCCACTCTGACTGTCCCCAACAGAGCCCTGTATCCCTGCAGGGACACCTGCCCCAAGCAGGGCATGCTGGACCCCTCAGAGTCCTGCCCAGCCCCACCTGGGCACATCCTTCCATCTGGTTCTTCCCTGCAGGGTTATGGGGTTGGGGGCTCTGGAGAGGCTGGAGAAGGGGGTGGTTGGGGGTGAGGGGTTTGAGCAGGGTTGAGGCAGGCTCCTCTTTCTCCCAGTGCCCGGATGAGTGCTGATCAGTGCCTGCAGCATCCCTGGCTCAATAATCTGGCAGAAAAGGCCAAACGCTCCAACCGGCGGCTCAAGTCCCAAGTGCTGCTCAAGAAATACGTCATGAGGCGGCGCTGGAAGGTGCGGCAAGGGCGTGAGGGTCAGCAGCTTCTGAGGGGGCTGGGAGGGGGCTGCCAGACTCTGCCTGTCCTGGTGGATGGCATCTGGAGCATGGAGAATGGCTCCATCCCGCTGTGCTGCTGGCAGCTGGGACACATGGCTGGGTGTCCCTGAGGTAACACCCCCATCAAGCATAGGTCTCTTTGTGGTGGTTATTCCTGAGTGATCCCCAGAGCAGCTTTTAGGGGCAGGAGTAGTGTCAGGCCCCAGAGTGGGGTCTGGCTCAACCTTCGGTGCCACGGCCCATCCCAGAGGATGACACTCTTTCCTCTTCCCTTTCACAGAAAAATTTCATCGGGGTATGCGCTGCCAACCGCTTCAGGAAGATCACCAGCTCGGGGTCCCTGACAGCGCTGGGCATCTGAGCTGGGCTCCCAGGGGAGCCGAGGCCAGAAAGGAACCACTTGAGCAGGACCCCCACCAGTCTGGAGCAGCTCTGTCGAGCCGGTCCCACTGCGCCCAGGACCACATCACCGCTGGGGGTGCTCGCAGCGGCCTTGAGGCTCCTGAGGCTCCCGCCCTCCCCACTCCCACCGAGCCGCTGCTCCTGTCGGGATTTCCTCAGACTGAGAGGCTGCTCCGGAGGGAAGGTTTCTGATCTCATCTCTGGCCCTGGCCTGGCTGCGTGATGCCTGACCTGCACCATCTCTGCTCTGCTCACGCTTCCTTCTCGTGCCCTCGGAGGAGGAAGGCCATTGCGGTGTGATCCCGCTGCCTCGGCCACCTGGTGCTTGCTGCTTCTGGACTCAACATGTGCCCTCTCTGCCTGTAAATGCCGCAGCCCTGCCTGCCTTCACTGCCGCTGGCCCCTGCACTGCCCGACCTCCCTTCCCAGCTCTGGGGCTCGGCGATGATGCCGGAGGGCACCGCGGACCCTCACCCCGGTGCTTTGGCACCGGAGCCGGGGCTGAAGCACCTCCTCCTGGCCAGCTGGGCATGTCAGAGCGGAGCTGGCCCCGAGCTGCTGCTCGCACAGGAAGGGAGGAAGCAGCAAGCACGCTTCCAGCGGCGTCCCCAGCTGGGAGCCGACGAGGAAAGAAGGAGGCTTTGTGTTCCTCCTGCCCTCCCTGCCCTTCGGTTCTGCCAGCGGGGGAAAAAACACAACCTCTGCTTCACCCGTCCCCGGCAGATCGCGATGAGCGAGGCGGGCTAATGCAGAGCAGCTGGGCCGCGCTCCCCGCTCCGGCCGGCACCGCTCACCCGACCACCAACGCACCGGAACCGCGCCGCCGCCGCGGCCGCCAGCTCCCCGCCCCGTGCGGGGGCTCCGCGGGACCTGCTGGGACTGGGGAGAGGGGTGCTGCTCCGGCTGCTGCGCCTTGTCCCGATCCCCGTCCTCTCTGCCTGCACCCCTCGGGCCTCCCCGGTGCTGCCAGAGGATGGGCATCCCCTGGGATTTGCTCCATCCAGCCTTGCCCACTGTGGAAGGGGATGGGGGGTTGGCAAGAGGTCCCCCCAGCTCTGGCTTTTGCCGTGGTTGAGCCCCCCCAAGCCAAGGCTGTGTGTTTACTCTGGAGCTGCCTCTGCCGTCTGTGCCTGCTGGAAAAACACTGTGGAGAGACGCTTGGAGACGTTGCCCCTCACCCCCACATTGGCTGCAGCGGGGGAAGGGGCTTCAGGCTTGTCCCCACCGGGCAGGAGCCACGGCCGATGGGACCCTGCCCCATAATGGAGCTCTCCACAGCGCTCGCCTTCTTGTAAATAAATGTACAGGTCTGCCCACTGCCCACACCTGCCACTCGGGGGGCTGGGGGGGGCCTTGCTCCCACCTGTGGGGCCTGAGAGTCACAGGGTAAGTGAGGATGGGAAGCAGAATTTCGTCTCTGTGGTGGAGGGAATGGGTGCAGGCTGTGCTGTGGACAGGGACCACCTGGTACGTCCTGGGCAGGGCTGGGCAGGCATAGTGCCAAGGGTTTCTGGTCTACACACCCAACAGCTCCGAGCGCCCCAGGGGGATGGGGGAGGGGAAAGTGACTGGATGGACGGGTGGATGGATCAGCTGTCAGTCAGACGTGTCCTCACATCTGCCCAGGCAAGGGCTGGTGGGTACCGGTGCCCCTTTGCCCAGGGGAGCTGTGGCTGGCCCTGAAGTGGTTAAGGCTGCCAGAGCTCCCGCCGCAGGCGTCCCTCCCAGGCGCTTCCTGCCGGCAGCCTTTGACCGGTTCCTGTCGGTGACCACCCCGCTGCCTGGACGCCAGTGCAGCCCCATCTGGTTTGAGTTACGCTCCACGGCGGTGACGTCTCCTTCCTGTCTGGCCCCAGGAGCCGCGCGTCGCCCCGGTCCCGGCCTGGCCCCGGACGGCCACAGGGGCTGCAGGGCCCTGCTGTGGGGTGGCCACGGGGTTTCCAGATGGACCATCAGCCCCGGACATTCCTGGCACCCTGAGCTGCTGTAGGGGATCGGTTCCTGATACAGCCCTGTGTGTGCACGTCTGCAGCAGAAGGAGGCACAGACACCAGCACATCCCAGGGTGGGAGACCCCCACCCCACAGCCCAGTTTGGTTTCTCCAGCCCCCTCCTTCCCACCCTGGGACCCTACAGAGACACACACTGGGGCTGGATGAGTGGGGCCACAGGGCCGACACCCATGGAAGTAGCTGTGATCCCATCCTGTGTTCCCAGCCGACAGGGCTCATGAGCCCCTGAAGCTGCTTGGGGTGGACTGGTCCCACTGGCCACGACAGCCAGGTCCATCCCTTATGTGTGGGGTCCTCATCACCCCCACGGACGCACGGTGCAGTCTGGGTGTGCACACGTGTTCTCAGCATCCATCCCCGGAGCGTGCAGCAGCAGACATTCCCCACGCACCCCGTTCCTGCGGCACCCGCCCTGCCTGCAGAAACAAGGATCCCCGCAGGCAGCGCAGGGAGGGAGGGGAGCGGGCAGACCTCCGGCCCTGGCACCTGGCAGCGCGGCCGGCAGCAGCAGCAGGTTCGCCCCGTGAGCGGGCGCAGGCAGGTCCGGGCCACGGCACGGCCCAGGATGGGAGCGGGCGAGCGGGCGGGGGATCGGGCCACCCACAGCGAGCAGGGAGCGAGCCAGGGAGGAGGCAGAGCTGGGAGAACAGCGGGTCCGTGACCGGCAGTCGGGGTGAGGGCGGGAAAGGGGAGCACTGGGAGAGCGCATGGCTCTGATCCGCACTCCTGGGCAGCGCGGGCTGTGCAGGACAGCAGCGCCCATCCCGAGCGGCTGCTGCACTCTGGGGGACAGTGGGACGCGCCACACTGCTCCCAGCGCAGGGACCCCATCTCGGGCACAGCGTGGGGCCGGGGCCGTGTGTTCCCAGCCGGGGCGGGCGATGGGCCCGGCCACGCTGCGTGGGAACCAGACGGCCCCTGGGCACGGCTGCGGCGCTCGTTTCCTCCCGCGCCCCCGGGGACCGTGCGAAGGAGGGGGCTGAGGTCAGCCGCGCTCGCCGCCGGCCGCTCCGGAGACGCCAGCATGATGTAGGCGCTCAAATATTGTTTTCCACTGGGTAGAGGGAAAAAAAGGGAGAAAAGAGAGGCCCAGGGCTGAGTGGCAGTCCCCGATGATGAAGGGCGGCCCCCCCTGCCCCGCCTGGGGCTGGGACACAGCCACGGCCCAGCACAGCCGTCTGGGGGCTGATAACGGAGCTGACGCGGCCGCGGTGTTCCCGGTTCCCGAGTGACGGCAGTGATCCTCCGTGCCAGCACGGCCCCGCAGAGACCCCCGAGACTGGACAAACTGGCGTCCTTCTGGCCTTAGGGAGCTGAGGGGACTTTGACACAAATTTGGTCCCCACATCAGCACGGAGAGCCTCTGCCAGCCCTTTGTCTGTCCTGGGGCTGGCTGTGCCGTGGGGTCTGGGTGTTGCTGCTCCCGGGGAGCTCCCTCTCCCAGCCTGAGGCTGGCAGAATGTGAGGCACAAGCACAGCCCCTCACTTTGCCAGCATCACTCCAATGCTCAAAGGTGCTGGCTCGGGTGTCCCAGTGCTGCATGGGAAGGGGCTGGTGGCCAGGTCCCATCCTGGGGCTGTGTGAGGACCCTGCCCACTCCAGTGTCCCCCAGCCTGGCCAGTTGGGGCATATGCCTGTGCCCAGCCCAGTGTCAGCAGTGGTGACTCAGCTGGTGCCTCTTCACTGGCAGCCACCCTGCATGACTCAGGTCGGAGGAATCCACTTTCCTGGCTGTTCCCATCAGAGCTGCAGCCCCTGGCACAGCCCATCTTTGGGTCTGCCCTGGTCTCGGAGTCTGCAGGGACTAGTTGGAATCCCAGCCGGGCACTGACACAGCCACAAGCAAGGACAGAGAGGGAAAAGAGCCGTGTCCCCCCCACAGCAGAGCCTCCACACTGTGCCACAACCCCTGGTGCCTCCCCGCAGTCTGTCTGGGGCAGCACGGGTCCGTTTGCAGGGCCACACACTGAGGCTGGTGCCACGTGTGCCACCCTGTGCAAAACCAGGAACTTGGAGGGGTCCCAGGCGCAGGGAGGTGACAGTGGGGCTCCACTGGGGAATAATTCTGCTGCAGCACTGGCCCCTGACCCCCGGGACAAAGCTCCCTTGCACTACCATGGGATGGCACTTCAGGGGCTCCTGGCCCCACATCGTGGCAGGACCTTGTCCCCAGCATCTCCCTGGGACACAGGACCCGGGTGTTGGTGCTCTGACCCAGGCCATGCCCTGTCCCCACATGGCCTCACCATCCATCAGTGATCACTGATGGAAGGACTGGTGGAGACGGAGGCTGTGCCAGGAGGCCTCAGGCACCTCTGTCCCCCAGCCAGCACCTGAGCTGGGCCTGAGGGTCCCCAGCTTGCCCCTGCCCACTGCCCCCCTCAAACGGGCACAGAGACCACAGAGGCAGTGTTGGGTATTGTGCTTTATTAGGTGCTGGGTTGTCCCAGGGTGGGGAGTCCCTCACTCGAAGAAGAACATGCCGGGTGTCCGGTAGAGGCAGGGGGGCAGCCCCAGCGGGTAGCCATTACCCCCCTGCAGTGGGATCGTGGTCCCTGGCCCCCAGGGCTCCTTCTGCTCACCTGCCCGTGCCCCCATGGCCCCGAAGGGTGGCTGCCGAGGGGCGGTGGAGGCCGGGGGCGCTGCAGCCAGGAGATGCTCCAGCGCGGTGCTGCAGGGCCGCTCCTTCATGCAGAAGCTCAGCGCCTGCACCCGGCACTGGTAGCTGCCGCCCAGCGCCTCGGGGCCCGGCCGGCTGAAGGAGCCGAACACGGGCAGGTGGGGCTGCGTGTAGCCCTCTCCCTCCAGGAAGCAGGATGGGGGAGGCTTGCCCGTGCCGAGGAGGTTGCCAGGGAATGCAGGTGGCACCTGCCCGAATGGCTGGCACGGCCCCAGCCCCGAGGCAGCCAGCTCCTTGCCCTCCAGCTGCTCAGGGGGGCTGTCCGGGGTGGCCGGCGAGTCCTGCGGGGGGTCCCTGTGCTGGGTGGGCAGCAGGGCGGGCAGCAGGGCGGGGTGCTGGTGCTGGGCCGGGCGCTCGCTGGGCAGTGGGTACTGACCTGGCCGGGGCAGCTGCAGCGCCGCCGGGAGCCCCCCGAAGACAGTCTCCTTGGGCGGGCGGCTCTCGGGGGGCGTGAAGAACGGCCCCTTGGGCTGTGGCATGTCCGGCAGGAACAGGCAGGGCTGCCTGGCCTTGGGCGGCTGGCGCCGGGCACAGGGCTCAGCGCACCCCGGCACGCCGGCACCCTCGGACAGAGCGACCGGGCTCGGCGGGCGTCCTGTGGCCGACGGCGAGGTGTAGCCCCCCTCTGCCTTCCCCTCCTCCGGCAGCGGGGCAGCGGGCAGCCCTCGCGCCTGCTGCCTGGGGGTCTTCCCGCGCCCCTCGTCCCCCTCAGTGCCTGGGGCATCCCGGAGGCCCCTCTTCCTGGTGAAGCGCCGGCGGCGCCGCAAGAAGCTGCCGTTCTCGAACATGTTGTAGCAGTCGGGGTCGAGGGTCCAGTAGTTGCCCTTTCCCGGCTTCTTGTCATCACGGGGCACCTTGACGAAGCACTCGTTGAGGGACAGATTGTGGCGGATGCTGTGCTGCCAGCCCTGCTTGTTCTCGCGGTAGAAGGTGAAGCGGCCCATGATGTAGCGGTAGATGCCGCTGAGGGTGATGCGCTGCTCGGGCGCGCTCTGGATGGCCATGGTGATGAGGGCGATGTAGCTGTAGGGTGGCTTAGCGGCCTCAGCGCTGGGGAAGGCGCCGCCGGCCGGCTCAGGGGCGGGTGGGCTGCGCAGAGCCGCGTCGCCGACGGGGAGGTCCGGCTGCATCCTCCCGGCCGGCCGCCGCCGTTCCAGCTGTGCCGCAGTTCCCGCTGATCCCGCTCTGCCGCACGGCCCCGGCACGGCCCGTTAAAACCCGCCGGCCGGCGAGGGGGCGGCGGGCCCCTCCTCTGAGGGGCCGCCCAGGGCGGAGCGGGACTCTGCCGTCCAGCACTGGTCCCTGTGGACAGACGGACGGATGCGCCGCCAAGGCCTGCGGCCAGCAGCCAGTGGCCCCGGGGCTGGCACGGCCGCGGCCTCCCCAGGGCAGAGGCGGGCACAGCCCCCGGCTCCCCCAGCCCCTTTTCCCACGGAAGGTTCCCACGACCTTGTTCTCATCCTGCCCTGCTCATGGTGCAGAGCCGGGCTCTGCCTGGGCTTGGAGTGAGGCTGAGTCAGGGATGTTGCAGGACTGAGGGTGCTGCTGTCCTCAGATGCCCATCTGCCCCCTGCCCACCCCAGTGCCTCAGCCTGGGCTTGTGCTGGATCCTGTGCCAGGTCCTCCCTGCATTGTTCCCAAAACTCTGGGCACAGCACAGGCCCCAGGAACCCCATCACACCATTCAGGAGTGTAAACTGAGACACAGGTGGTGACTGCCTTCAGGACAGCCTGCTGTGTTGCCAGATCAGCAGAGCAGCTAACAGGCACCTCGCTGCTGCCTTCACCCCTGCCAAGGGGCTGGGACAAGGGACAGGACAGGTCTGGAGCCAGCGCTGGGGCAGGGGGTTGTCTCACGGTGTTTTCCTGTGGCTGGGGCTGAGCTGGCTTTTCCCACATGAGGTTCTGTCTGGACTCAGCTTCCCCAGCCACCTGTGCTCTGCTAGGACCAGCACCAGCTCCCCACACCCCCAACAGTGATAGGAAAACACAACCTTTATTTCTAAGGTTCACAACAGCAAGTCCTGGCAGCGCAAGGTGCAAGAATGGAGCCAGGTCTGCCCTGGCTTGCTGGATAGGCACATAACAAATCCCACCTGGGGAATAAATACAGCAATCACAGGGGCAGCAGTGCCTGCCCACCCCAGCTAACATCTGTCCTTGTCTGGTCTCGTACACTGAGCACTCTGAGCGTGCAGCTGGAGTGGGGCCACGGGGCTCAGAGCCTCCCACTCTGAGACTATGGCAACTAGGCTCTCCTCTGCCACCCGGTTCAGGGCTGGCAGAGATGTTTGAAGACATGAAGAACGTGGCTGGAGGTGCCAGGGGCACAGGGCTGGGGGGAATTGCAGAGCAGTGTTGGCCTCAGGCGCTGGGCATGATGGAAGAGCTCCCTTGCGAACACCGGCTCCACCTGCGGAGGCACAGAGCGGCAGAGGATGGGCACAGGTCCGTGTCCCTGCCTCGCAGCAGTCCCTGTGCCAGCCCCAGTGGGTACTCACGTGAGCCATGATGAGCTTCTGGAAGGGGTGCCCAGCTCTGGTGGGGTATTCCTCCCCAAAGCACAGGTAGATCTGGTACTGTGGCATGACCTGCCCGTTGCTCAGGTACTCCCTCACCTCTGCAAGACACCAAACCCGTCAGCCCCCATCAGCCACACCAGGGCAGGACCTGCCCCTCTTCCCGAGGGCAGCGGGGTCTCCCAGGGACTCACGCTGTATGTACTGCTGTGTGTCCAGCAGCTTGTAAGTCTTCTCCCTCTCCAGCTTGTTGGGCCAGTTCCTGTGTGGGGCCAGTGGCCCGTTCCAGTACACCCTGCCCTGGCACTGCCGCTTCATGAAGACCCCCTCAGGTGCTACCCAGAGCAGCACCCCGCGCTCCAGGTGGGGCAAGAGCCGCTCCAGCACGTCGGTCATGCAGGCCACGTGCCCATGGCCACTGAGCACCTGTGGTGGGGGGAATTTTATCTGCTCCATGCAGGAGGGGCCGTAGAGGTGCTCGCTGTCGGCCGGCACGGTGCTGGTGGTGATGCGGCAGCCCTCGGCCGTGTGGGTGGTCACCTCCTTCACCAGCACATCGCAGTAGTACAGGCGGATGTGGAGCCAGCAGTCTGGGGCAAAGGGAGGGTCAGCTCGTGGGCAGTCTGGGCTGGTGGGGCCACCCAGGGCATTGCCTGCAGCATGGCTCCTACCTGAATTGTTGACATCCTCCACAGGGAGGTAGGACTGGGGTCCAGGAAGAAGCTGGCCATGGGTCGGGTTCCAGCCGTAGAAGACTCCCCTCACAAGGCACCCTGGACCAGGGCAGAGATGAGGTGGTAAAAGGAAATGGACAGTTACCCCAAGGGCTCCCAGGCACTCTCCTGGCCCAAGCCCCTGGGCCCACACTTCCCACTGTGTTTGCTCATTATTTGGCCTCTAAGGGCATGGCTTTGCTGGGGTAGGGTGGCAGTCCTCAGCCCCCAGCTCAACCCCACAGGTGTTGCCTGCACGAGTGACAGGAGAGCAGGATCCTGGCAGTGTGTGCTCCCTGGCCCCAGCCCCCATCCCACCGAGAGGGACCCTCCTCACCTCGCTCAGTTGAGTGGCTAGAGAGCTGGGGCTGTGGAGACATGTGAGCACTCTCCAGCATGTCCCTCTGGCTTTCCTCCTTCTTCAGACTCCCTGCAGTGCTGCCCTGGGGGTAGGAGCAGCTTTGGTGAGGGCTGAGCTGGCAGTGGGGGATCCTGAGCCAGCTCCTGCCTCTTCCATGGACCCCATAAGCCAGCAGACCCCCTGCCTTAGTCTGGCAGTGCGTGGCACAGGGGACCCTCTCTGATGCCCCGTGGGACAAATGCAGGCAGTGTGCAGGTGAGGGAGCAGCTGATGGGTGAGGGGGGGATTTGAGGGTCCCACCTTCTCCCCTGCCTGGATGGCACAGGGCAGGATCACCTGCTGGTCCTCACTGCCTGGGGACTGTGTGTCACTGTCCTCTGCAGAGAGCAAGAAAGAACAGATGAACCCCTGGCAAATGGCAAGAACAGCCCCAGGGAAGACAGCTGGCTGTCCGGGACACCCAGAGAGGAAGAGGAGCAGGGAGGAAGGGTAATGTCTGTGGGGCACGGGGCTTGTACAGGCATGGTTCAGGTATCAACTCCATATCTGGCATAGGAGGAGGGACGGCAGGAAAGTACCTGCATCACAGGCTCTGTCAGTCACGATCTGGTACACCTTGTAAGGCTCGGAGATGTCCAGCTGGCTCCGCTCGGGCACCTCCTGGAAGTCGGTGCTCTTGTTGAGGGCACAGCGCAGCCGCGTCTTCCAGGTGGAGGGGTCGGCCTTGTCCGTCCCTTCGTGGTACTTCCCCTTGTAGACGGCCCAAGCCTGAGGGACAGAGGGTGTCCTGTGCTGTGGGGGCTGCCACAGCCTGACCCCCGGCTCGGCTGTCCAAGGGGGGTCACCGGGGTATGAGTCCATCGGGGTGGGAGGGCAGTGGGGAACCGGGGCTGTTTGTCCTGGGGGACTGCGGCGTCGCAGGGGAGCACACGGAGCTGGGCAACCGGGAGCCCCGGGAGCGTGCACGGAGCTGGGCGGTGTGTGCCAGGGTGTGCATGGAGCCGAGTCCTAGCGCTGCGCACAGACTCGGGTAATGGAGAGCCCTGGAGGTGCACATGGAGCTCGGCTGCACAGCCCGGGGTGAGCGATTCCGGGGTGCGCACGGAGCTGGGCAGTGCAGACCCTCGGGCAATGGGGAGCCCCGGGAGCGCACACGGAGCCCGGGGGCCAGTCCCAGGGACGCTCCGAGGGCCGGGTGGGGGCCGCGGGGAGGCCGGGGTACCTTGAAGAGCGCAGCATCCTCCTGCTGCCGGTAATCCTGCTTGGCCGCGTGCTTCCAGGGGATGCGGAAGAGCGTTCGCTGCCGGTTCTCCCAGCGCAGCCCCGGGTACCGGCCGCTGTCGATCTGCGCGATCAGCCAGTCCTTCAGCCGCATGGGCGCCCCCGGCTCCGCCATCGCGGCCCGGCGGCGAAACCGAAAGCGGCTCCGGCTTTCACTTTCCTTTTCCTGGCCCACGACGCAGGTTCTGGCTGAGCCGGGCGAGGGGGGGACGGGTATTAAAATTTTTTCTCTGCTCCACTTTTTCGCACGCAGCAGCGTCAGACAGCCGTGTTCAGGAAAAAGTGATGTCGTAATTGAAGGTTACGGCAATGGGAAGCTCCAGCTGGACGTGGTGCCTCCGGGAGGGTCCCCCAGAAAAGGTATCCCCGAGGTTTCAGACCCTCACAATATGTGCACCCATATACACCAGTGCTGATTTTAAGCTCCTCCCGTTATTCATTGGCTCCTGCTGGGTGATTGACCCCCACCCCGGGAAGTGCCCTTTGTTAGGCAAAGGATGGGCGCCCGTTCTCGGCTTTTGCCTGGGGCTCCAGCCTTTTCCTGCCGTGCAGAACACAATGTGCAGCTCGCACTGGTAATTTACATACCGAGATACCTGCACTAGGTGTATTTCTCAACACAGGCAGCCTGCACTCGCGGGAGAGGGGCGGGCACATTGCGTCCACCGGAAAGGGGACAAGGCACCAGAAGACACACGGAACTCTCCTGCACCCCTCCCAAATACTTCCCCTAAAACTTTCAGGTCTCCCACATATTCCTTGAAGGGGACAAGGGACCCTACTCCCTTCCTGCTTTGAGGACCCAACTGGACGCGTCCCAGCTCCAGGGGCTGCGTCCTCCCGTGGGACCAGCTGCTCACTCCATGGATGTGGGGAGCTGCAGAGGGCTGCGGGAAGGGCACGGGGTTTCCAGGGTGGTGTGAACAGTCACATGTCCCCATCTCTCAAATCTCTCCTCTGCTCTAATGCTCACATCTGCCGCGTGGGGCTGTGGACGCTGAGTCGAACGGGAAACGGGTGGGAAGGGCGCATGAGCTGTGCCAAGGGCTGCCGGGACCAGGGTGGGACACTTCCTGCACCAGCTCCCCCCTGGCCCCCAGCAGGGCACGGGCTGGGTCACTGGGCCACCCTGAGGTGACACTGGTGTTGGTTCCTCCATCACTGCGGCAGAGTCTCATGCCGCTGTGCAGGGAAACCCTGCTCCTCTGCCTGGCTGCTGCCCCCCAAGTCTCCTTCTGCAGTCCCCCAGGTCTCCTTTCCTGCTCTGAGTCAGAGAAAGTCACCTCTGGCGGAGAGGAGAAGCGAAGTTCCTGAGAGCTACTGGGGCTGCAAAGACTTCAAATGAATAATCAGTGGCAGAGAGCCCAGTGCTGGGCTTTCCCAGAGGATGTGAGGACAGGGCACAGCCACGTGGCACAGAGGGGTCACGGGGTGTGCGAGCCACATGGGGCCACACAGGGTGTACAAGCGAGCCCCACTGGCAGGGGTTTTCTCTCCTTCTTGAGCCTGTCCGGGAGCCCTTTGTTGCAAAGTGAAGCCCAGGCACCACCTGTGCCCCCCATCTGGGCTAGCTGTGGGGCCACAGCTGGGAAAAGGGCCTGGGAACTGACTGACAGAGAATCCACATCTCCGCTTTCTGCCTCGGGAAGCAGATCGATGGCAAGGAGTCAGTGCACAGCCTGCCAGTGGCTTGCACTGATTACATCCGAGGCCGGGAGATAATCGCAGCTGCCGCCTGGTTTGTCAGCCCCAGCCCGGCGGGATTAGCTTTATCGCCGGCCGGGGATTTCATGTGGTGTGGCAGCCGCCTGGTGACGCAGGACCCGGGGGATCTAATTACCCGGGCATCAGCGAGGACGCTCAGGAGCCGGATTCCTCACTGTGTTCTTCACCGCGCTTCTCCCTTCCCTGGGAAGGTGAAGCTGCTTAACCCTTAAACTTTTCATGCGAAGAAGAGTTTTAAAAGGCAGTCAAACATTAACTCATAGCTAACCCTGCCCTTGCCCGGGTTTTTCCAAGCTGTGTAAACCAGATCTGCCAAAATAAATACATTGTGCTGTGCTGTGGAGCTGAGCTGGAGGGGTCAGGGCCCTGTGTGGTTTACATGGGGAACAGGGGAATCCCTGGGTCTGAACACCTTGGCATAAGGTGTCCCAGTGTGGGACACACATCTATCCCAGATGCCTGGTCCTGGGCTGCAGGGCTTCCACCCTGCTGGGTGCCGAGGAGGCCAAAGGGTGCTGGAGAGCCGGGCCTGGGGCCGAGGGAGTGGGTAGAGGAGCCTGGAAGGAACTGGGAGGAGAGTGGGATCCCATGGCAGATGGAGCAGCAGTGAAGGATGACGCAGCCCTGGTTTTTCAGTTCACACAGTATCTACCCAGAGAGAGTGGAGCTCCCAGTCTGCCTGGGTCACCCCAAGGCAGCACCCAGCCCAGCAGGCAGATGCTGGCAGCAGGGAGGAACCCTGGTCTTGAAGCTTTGTCTCCTGTGGGATCCCTTTCCCCTAGGAGATGGGGTCAGGGATGAGGGGGACCCCGGAAACCTGCTGAGTCCCAACAGGGACAATGCTGATGACCCAGCTGGGCATCCTCAGAACTTCCCACCTGGGACTCTGCTCCAGGAAAAGGTGTTAATGGGACAGGTCTGGGGCCTGTGATACTCAGCTAGTGCCAGGCTCCCAGTACTCCCAGCAGCTGGAACCAGCAGACTCCTGGACCTAGTGCTCCAGGATCCAGTGAGTGGAGATGTTACAGTGAAACAAGTTCCAGGTGAGCTCCCACCTGCTGCTCCCAACCTCTTCTTGAGCAGAGCTTGTCCCCAGAGAGCCCTGCCCTGGCACTCACATTTCTGGCCTGCCTTGTCACCTTCCCACAAGGCAGCAGGGTGAGCCTTGTCCAGGCATGCCAGTGTCCAGAGAGCGGCAGCAGCAGCTCCAGACTGGTCCCATGCTGGGACCTTCACCCTTGGCATCCCTGTTTCAACCCGGCCATCACAGGAGAGTCAGACCACAGAGAAGGGTATTTATTACTGGGGGACATAGAAAGTCTTTAAGCGAAATGGCTTAAGGCTCTGCTCTAGTGAGGTCTGGCCAAGTTATATGCTTGGTTCCCACCTGTTACAGATTGTGCTCTGGGATAGGTGGGAATGGGGTGCAATGGATTCCTAAAGCTACAGTGCTTGCTCAGGGCTTGTGCTTGGCCAGTCTGGAGCTGGACCCTTGCCTGGGAGCCTGTGTGGTGGCATTACCTGCTGGCACACTGGTGTGTCCCTGCTCCGCAGCCACCTGGACGCCGGGAGCTTGTGCTGCTGGTGGGAGAACCGCTCTGAGGGGAGCACCGGCTCTCCCGTGCACCCTGAGGCCATGCAGGGGGTACCCAGGTGCTAAAGCTGCTGCTGGCAACACCTGGGTACTGGCCTGTGGCAGAAGAGACCCCCTCTGTGTTCTGCCCCAAGCAGGAGCCTGCAGTGACCCAGGGGCAGAGACCTGTGTCCCCAGCACAGGGGATATGAAGAAGATGAGCCCAGCATGTGCTGCAAAGCCCAACAGTGTCCATGAAACCTGCCCAGACAGAGGGTGGCACGTTCCCACCCAGAAGAGAAGAAGGAGCTGGGCTTTGTGCACGTTCCTGCCCAGTGCTCCCTGTCCCACTGTGTTGCATCTCCTTCATCTCTCCCAGGCTGTTGGGTGATGCTCACTGCTCTCCCTTGGCTTGGGTCACTTCAGACAAGCCGGGATGCAGGAGAACGTCCTCTTCACCCTCAGCAGGAAGGGACTTGTGCTCCTCATGTCTCTGGCTCTTGGGACCAGTCCTTGCACACCTCCCTCTGTCCTGGATGTTCCTTCTCTCCCTGCTGGCAGCAAGGCCTTTATTTCTTCCTCGTCATTGAAAGGGGACATCCCATACCTCTGCTTCAGGTGCCTGCGGACCTGGGGACGGAGCGAGAAGCAAAATATAGTGCTGGTTTACAAGGGCAGGTCCAAGCCTGCCAGCAAGGGGAGCAGGGAAGAAACCGAGTCCCCTCAGGACTTGTCCTTGCTCTGAGACCTGTGGCAGGCTCAGCCTCGGAGCAGGGCACGGGTGGCAGAGGCTTGTCCCACCTTGCGGGCTGCGCTGCCGCCGAACTCAGAGAGCTGCTGCCTGAAGCCGGGGTTGGGGTTGGCCACGGGCCGGATGGTTCGGATGGCATCCAGCACCTCCTGGCAGCTCAGCTCCGTGACAACCATGACGTAGGCAACGACCACGGTGGTGCTGCGGGAGATGCCAGCGAGGCTGGCAAGGGAAAGTACACAAGGGCTGGCGTTAGCGGCACACCCTGACCCCATGCCTGCCTCCTCCTCCACCCCTGTGCCTCAGATATTTCAGTTCTTCTTCTCCAAGGACTTCCTCTCCCGGAGGCCTGAGACCTTCCAAGGTCCCGGCCATCAGTGCTTATAAATACCCACTCCTCTACAGGGAATGGGAGCAGCAGCCACTGCCTGGCTGCCTGCCCCAAACCCCGCTCATCCCGCGCACTCAGCTGCAGCAAAAAGCTGCCCTGGCTCCAGGACTGCCTGGATCCTGCTGGGTTTGAGTCACAAGCCACAGACAAGGGTGGATCCTGGGTGGGTCCACTGGCACAGAGCCCTCTGGCAGAGGCTGGCTTTGATCAGGGGTTGCAGCTAAAGTGAGGGGCTGGGGGCTGTATCTGCTGAGCTGGGGGGACACAGCAGCGGGCACAGGGGAAGAAACATTACCAGTGGACGAGGCAGTTCCCTCCATGCAGGCGACACTGATGGATAAAACTGATGCATTCCTTGAAGTGCCTCTTGCTAGCAGGAAAAATAAACCAGACAGAATAAGAACTTCAGGGGTGGAACAGCATTTTTAGCTGCAGGCAGAACAGCGCTGCATGTTTGAGTTGTTTTAGGGGATCTGCCAGCCACTGCTGAGACCTGAGCAGCTCAATGCTTTCTATTCCCAAGGAAAGGTGGATTTGCCAGCTCATTTTATGCTGGGGACACAGAAGGGGACACTGTGCTAGGGATGCACGGGGCTGCCCTGTGACTTGTGTGACTCATGCTGGGGCAGTGGGATGCTGGCTGCTTGAATGTCCAGCCACGCCTGTGCCCTTGGCTGGCTCCACACCCTTTATGTGCTCTCCCCTCTCCAGACACTTCCTGGGAGGATGCTTGCTGCTCCTCTCTGTGGGTGCTGCAGAGTGGCTGCCCCTCACCTCACCCCAGGGCTCATTCCCTCCCATCAGTCACTGAACTGGGATGCTGTTGGGGTCCAGGGGTGGTACCCTGCACTGTGGCATCACATCTCCAGCCTGTGGGTCATTGTGCTTAAGGAGCTGGAGGCAGCACATGGAGGGCTTGAGAAGTTGTGAGCCCTTACCTCTGGTCACCCTCCCACCTCCCTGCACATCCCCAACCTCCCCAGGGTACTCACATGTTGGCTTCAGGGGTGTCAGGCAGGGGGATGCGGAGGTAGGTAATGTCCTGGAAGACACAACAGGAAGAGGAGAAGCTCAGGCACTGCAGCCAGGGTGTCATACACAGTCAGAGCGGGGCTGGCAGTGCCTTTGCTCCTCACCCACAGCTGCCTACGGGGTTTTGCTTCCCCCACACAGCATCCCCCTGCATGGGGATGGGGCCACACTCTCCCTGGGGTGAAGGGCAGGGCAAGGGGATACCAGCAGCTCGTGGGAGGGGATAGGAAACAAGAGGAGTCTGGAGAGCTGGAAATTATTTCCCGTCAGTGTTCAAGGCCGGGTTACGGTCACAGGACAGTCAGTTTCCCATGCCGGGGGGCCGCCCGGCTCCTCTGGGATCAGTGACCAGGGAGAGGTGTACGTGCCATGGGATGCTCAGAGGGGGAAGGAAGATGCAGCATGGAAGGAGCTAGAGGAATCTACAGGGTGACATCAGCTGCAGGACCCTACCTTCAGCAAGGGCTGGGGGGATTCATGGATTGAAACAATGTGGGTGATCTTGTTCCGGCTTAGCTGCTCCAGGTCTTTGGCATCTGAAGGATAAAGCTAGACATCAACATGTATTCATTTCCTACCCTTCTCTGCCCACAGTGCTCCCACCCTGCTTCAACAGCCAGCCAGCACATAGAGCCTTGCTCCAGCAGATCAACTGCATCCCACCCCCACATGCAGCAGTGCAGACATGCAACCTGGAATGCCAATCCCATGATCCCAAGGCCTCTCCCTGATCCCTCCTCCTTGCTGCTCATGCTGGTTGAACCATTCACACCTGCACAGAAACACTCTGGGTCAGCAGGCAGTGTCCCTCCTGGCTGTACTTGTCCCCACTTTGGGAGGAGACGTGCCCTGCCCACACCTCTTTGAGCAGACACGCACGTAGCACTGGGACTTGCTGCAGCCTGAGAGAACTGCTTTATCTTGTAACTATGGAAGTGAGTGGAGCTGCAGCAATTTGTAGAAATGTAGAAAACACCTAAGCAGTGACTTGCTGCTCTCTGGTCTGTTCTCTCTGCAGCTGCATGGACAGAAATGGGGTGTCCTTGGCTGTTTGGGGCAATGCCCTGCCTCTCACCAATGCTTCAGCATTCTGGATGTGATCCTGGCCTCTGGTCCAGCACAGCAGTTGTTGCACAGGGAGGGGAGCGTGCTTCTCTTGCTGAGCAGTTTCCGAGTTTCTCCCTTTCATGCGACAACCAGCAGATGCAGCAAGCACGGCCAGAGAGGAGGGGAAACATTTCCCCATTTCATTCTTTTGGGTTTCTAAACTTTCACGTGGTGTAAAACCTTGGCTCAGGAATCCAGCCCGGGATGTGCTAACAGCATGATGTGAATTTTAATAGGAGTGAGTCTCAAGGGAGATGCTCTGCAGGGAAGCTGCGCTGTGTGTGGGGAGGGAGATTGGGACCCTTGTGGGGCCTCCTGCCATCTTCCCATCCGCCTCAGCAGGCAGTGACAGCAAGTGGTGACACTGGAATCAAGGCTTATGAGGGCTGGAAAAGCTTCCAGTTGGAGGAACTGTCTCTGTGAGCTTAACATCGCAGGCCTAGAATCCTGTCACCCCGGACTGCCTGGCAGAGTGATGAGGAGTGTTTGGATGGCATCAGGCCTAGGCCCCACAGCAGAGGCTGCTCACAGCAACCCCCCTGATGAACCTGGCAGCTGGGTGCCCTTGTCCCTCTGCTCCCAGCAAGCGACAGCCTCCCCAGCCCAACTCAAAGTGCCCCATGGGGCACAGGGAGAACAGGGCTGCCACTCCAGTGACATTTCCTTAGCAATTCACACCAGTGGTTTTAAACTTCTGCAGTGCTTTACAGCAGGAATGAAGCTGGCAAATGAGACATCAGGGACCCAGGGGTACTCATAAATCCTGGTTTGTCATGGCAGATGCCAACACTTGGTCATTAAGTGTCCCCTGACAACGAAAACTCCTTAAAATAGTGACTTGGTGTGAGAAGGGGTGACTGCCTCTGGGAAATTCCCTCCTGAGGGTGGGCAGCCCTCTCTGGCCTCTTCTAGAGCTGCAAAATTGGGGAGCACTACCCTGAAGTGCCCTAGTGCTGCTCCCTTGCACCGTGTGGCACCACCAGCCCCTCTGCTCCTGGCACAAGATCCTTATTTCCTCCTTGGCTCCTTTCCCCCATGTGTCCCAAGAGCTCAGGGCAGCCGTTAAATAAGGAAACCATGCAAAGGCAGGGGTCTCTGCCTTGCCTTTCCCACAGTATTTTCACTCCCACTACTGCCAACCCAAATTGGGTGACAGAGCAGAGCAGGCCGTGGGCACAGGCAGGGTGGTGGGTGCAGGCAGGGTGGCAGGCTGACAACAGCTCAAGCAAGCCCCACTCCCCAGCTGGAGAACATCTCTGCAGCAGCTGGGTTCCACTTACCTACAAAGTTCCCAAGGTAGAGGCCAGGAAGGATCTGTGGGACACAAGGGGAAGTGGCAGTGTGAGCACTGACCTTGTGCTGTGGTACCCACTGTGCTGGGACCCATGCTGGGAAGCAGTGACTTTGGTTGGAGGGGCCAAAGTCCTGGCATCAACATGACCATCGCCAGCCCCAGGGCAGGAATGGTGCTGGGGCAGCTGGACCTGAGCATTCCCAGGGCTGCCACTGCCCTGGCATCCAGGATGTGGGGCTGGATGTAGCCCTGGCACCTGCAACCACCAGACACGACTTTTTTATTGCTCCTCTTGTTTATCAACAATTACTCCTCCGTTGGAGTTTATTACCTGAGCTCAGCAAGTTGCATACACCTTTGTACAGCCCTGGACTACACCTGTGACCCGTGGAAGCCCTGCTGCTTCCTTCGAGGGATGGGACAGCAACAGGCACAGAGGAGCTTGTAGGGGATGCAGCTGTCCCTCTCCCAGCCCTGAGCTCCGCTCCCCTCACTCTGCACTGCAGGAAGCCCATTTCTCACAGCCCAGGCACAGATTGCTCCGAACACCACACTTTCAGCTCATTTCCCCTGGGAAATTCCACTGCTCATGATGAAAAGATAATTACTTGACAAGGCCTCTGTTAACAGCACTGCAGATGCAGAAGCAGGACACCTTGCAAACCTTGTCAGGCAGAGCTATGTTACATTCTCCCTCACTCACAGTTTGGGCAGTGAGTTCAATCCTGTATCCAGCCGGTTCTCCGCCAGTTTCTCCCTGCAGCAATATTTGGTGCCCAGGGCAGGTGGAGGTGATTTTCCCCAGCACAGCTGGACTCACACTTGTCTCACTGCTCACATTTGAAAACGTTTCTCTCGATTGAACAGCTTAAAGAAGGATTTGTTTGGGGTTTTTTTTCTGTGATTCCTGCGATTTGAGATCAATTTCCTATCGACGGGGTGCCTTTAACTCGCAGCTGCGGCACTGAGAGGAGCGGGTGGGAGAGCGCCAGTTAGCAAGGGCAGCTCCCAAGGGCAGGACACTGAACCATGAATAAACAGCATGTGCCTGTCCCCAGCACCCTGCTGGCCCGCTCCTCAGAGGAGAAAACGGGGCAGCACATAAATAAAATAGTGCCTATTCCCTCTGCCTCGTGATGCCGAGCCCCACGCACAGCCCAGCCCCGCTGAGCAGTGGGGTGCAGGACCACCAGGCTCGGGGTCATTACAGAGCTCCCAGCGTGTGCTTGGGGCTGGTTCCTTGGGATTAAAAGTGTTGGGAAAAGTTCCCCCTTCCTTGAAGGAACTCAAGGGGTGGAGGGCAGGGCTGTGACCCCTGCCCTCCACCCCTCCCGGGCAGCTGTCCGCTGTCCCAGCGCAGCGTCCCTGCCTGTTTCACCTCCGGTGTTGCTCTGCCGGCAGATAAACAAACAAAGACCGAGCCCTGTGCCGGACTCGGTGCCGGCAGGTGAAACGCCGCTTGGCGCGGCAGAGGCAGCAGCCAGGTAAGGGTCTCCCACCTCCGGCACCGGACGAGCCGCCCGGGCACGGCCGAACTGCAGAACCCAGCGCTCCCCGTTACCTGGCTCATGCCGTTCCCCATGGCCGACGGCGGGCGCCGCGGGTGGGGACGGGTCGCGGGTGTCCTTGTCCCCAATGCTGCCGTCCTCCCCGTCCCCGGGCGCAGCTGCCGTCCCCGCTGCCTGATCGGGTTCCCGTCATGAAGAGCTTGGCTCCCCCGGGCT